>JNEY01000004.1:1364636-1405098 GCA_020875895.1 Aphelenchus avenae
GTGTTGGAGTCAAATTAATGCTTGCGCAAAGCGCATTTGTTTATCTCCACTTTGCTGCCTTGGTGGCAGTCGTAATACGGATCCGTCCGCTCGGCGGAACGCCAAGCGACTATTGATCTCGGGCGTACGTGTTGACCAGCGTCACTCACGCCTCACGCGTGAGCCAATAGAACTCGCTATAAAGGCCCACGTCTCTGCGGCAAAAGAGCTCAGTCGTCGTCGCAAAATTTAGGCCCAAGGCCCTGCATCAGCTCTCCACACTGTCAACTGTATTCCGTCTGTTTGTCTTCCGCATTCAAGGTAGTGTTTTGTGTTTCTTGCTTCATTAGGGAATTTGTGTCATAAAGAAAAGCGCTTAAAGCTGTTACGGGTTACCGGCGTCGACTATAAGCTAGGTTGCAGCAGTGACTTATAAGCTAGGAGACGCAAGAGTATTCCTACACATGCACCGGATGCTGACACCTCTTACAACGTTATAAAAACGTTTTGGGCGCAAATGACGGAAGGAACAGATGTTTCACGTAGGAGGTCATGCGTTTTAAAAACACGTCAACGCAATGACAATAAAAGTGAGCGACGACGGCTCACGTTCCAAGCACCTTTTGAAAGCCCCCTCATAAGCGGGGGACCCAAGGTCAAATGGCATTGAACAACAACTTCGCGGTGCGGCGACACATTCACATTTCGTAGCACGCATGTTTAGCCCACAGCGAGTTCTTTGACGGCTGAGTTCATCCGCCCGTCTGTGCCGGAAAAGCAGCCCCGCTGGCTCCTATTTTCTACTGACCCTCGGTCGCGAACAAAAGCAAACAAACTTCTCGATTTCCCTCATTTAAGAAGCCTGCAGCCGCTGGCCTAATTGCGACAATACCGAGTGGGAACGCGTCAGTCTGGAGAAGTATCACAATGGAAAGCCGTGAGCGTGAGCAAGCTATTTGCTCCCAGGTCGCGTATGTTCCTGAGAACAGTCGACATAGTTAGTTAGAGGTAATTGCCATGATTCGGGTAGCCTTGAGACTAGTAGCGTCGATCCTCGCTGACTATTCCGTGCAAGCTAAGACCTTGCGACGAAGAAGGTGAAACCTCCTTTATGACTGACTCTCAAGCTTTCACGAGTCATTTGCATTCCAACACTGTGTCAGATCAAGACTTGTCCCGAGCAGAGTGAGTGGGCAGGTAAAGTCGAAATCTATGGTAGATAATAGCACCCAATAGATACCATGCACGACCGGCCGGAAAGGATTTCCTCAGAACGCCCACTTGTCAGCTGGTTAACATATGTTGAGCGTTGACCCGAATGACCCCGAACATGTTTAACTTTGGAGATCTGAAGATGTATGGCGTGAACGTTCTGCAGAAGGATCAGCTGATGCTCTGAAGAAAAATGAAATGAAAAAGAAGTCACCTGTTGGCGTTCCTCGAACATTCTTATTCTGTGGTCAAGCTGCCGGGGTGAAGGAAACCACGAAAATACGGCATAGCCAAAAGCTTATACTTATACCGTGACTCGCAGGGAACACGAGAGCAAGCGTTATCCCCATCTGGAACAACATTATAACCTCTTAGGGGATCAAAACCCTTTCCAAAGCCCAGTTCTCACGTATGCGGCCCACCCAATAAGGGCCGGATATGCAAAGAAAACTGTCACCGACATAACTTGAAGAGCTAAGGGCTTGCGCGGCAACAGACGTAAGCGTTAACGAGACTTGGACTCTTGCTTTTGCGTGGGAGAATTGCGACCGCGTGAGGTTCACGCCTCTTGATGTTTTTGCCCGAGACGGGCTGATGACTTCCGAGCGCTGATCGAAGGTGGAACGAAATACAAGCATTCGTCGTCATCGGCTAACGGTCCAACGGACTCGCGACACCCTCGAGGCATTACGCAATGACATTCGCGGCTATTGTCGAGCGGGGGAAACAATAAAAAGGTCATGGACGTGGATGGGTGTCAGTGTTCATGCTATTAATTTTATGGGAATTCAATGCGTACATCGGGAGGTTCGATAACAGAAAGTCCAGATTCAGGATCGGGACTTCTGAGATGGGGTGGGCCCTAGACCGTTAGCTTGACCCTTTCACCTGTCTACTTGACAACGGACTTGTGCTATGCGATAGCGCACATATACACAACACACTTTCCGCGCGACGCATCTATTTACCGTTACGCGAGAGATATTTGAGGCAAGGATGAGGACGGTGTTATGGTTCTGATGATGAGGTGCGCCCAGCTGCTTATGACGTGCTCCATGGGCGCGCTGGGGTCGCCCTCGATCTAGTCGCTTAAGTGCGCTTGTCTGCCCCGAAGCGACGCAACGCGGCAAGCAGGTCAAGTCGGGCGTCAAGCATCCACCGCGATAGTGTTATGATTCAGCTCTTGATATTATTTCGGGACGCTTGCCTTCTTACCCGAAGCGCGCAAACGCCGATGTGACCGCCAAACGAGAATGTCGCGCGCTGATTATAGCTACGCGCAATCAGAAACCGGAAGCGAAGGAGGAAAAAGCAACCGGGACACTTCCCGCTAAGCGGATCATGCCCGAGGATTAAGTGGGAACGATGAAGAGCTTGACCTCTCAGGCAATACGGCCGACGCAGTGATTGCGCGGCGCATTCCACAATTATTTGCTGTTGCTCTCGACAAACATACGTTGCATTCGGCGTTCAGGGACCTGATATTTCAAGGTCAAAGAAGGGTTATAAAAACACGGTACTTTTGCATAACGCCCACTTTGCTGAGTTCTGTCACATCCTACGGCACTACGCAGTGCCATTAGGTCCAGGTTCTACTGAGCACGGCAACACATGAGGTACGCTTAGCCGTAACTCAGTTAATTTGTCCACCAACGTTTGGTGCTGGTGGACATTTCTCACAGCTCCGCCGCATGTGTTTGCATCAAAGAGTCTGAACGAGGGAAAGCGTAGGAGAATCGTATTAGTGAAAGTCATTGAGAGATTATTGCGTACATGCATGTCTACACGTGCGTGCGTCGGGTCATCAACGCACGTCGGAGGTTCCGCGCTGTTCCAGGAACCGGTTAGCAATTGCCAAACAAAAATGCTTGGGAATATCCGCCATTTAGCAAGCTCCCCATTACCTTCGTGACAGTGCTATTACCACGCTTTTCTTACTTCTTAACTTCTACTGGCTGAGCGACTACCTAAGCTTCAGCCAGTAGGGCAAGCGGCGGCTTGCCTAACCAGGAGAAGCGGCACTGGCGTATCAACGAGTTCTGAATGACACGGACAACTTTAAAAGCGACGTGACAATATTAAACAGTTTACAAGATAGAGGCAAGTAAGGGAAAGCTGGTTAAAGTCGAGTGGGCACGGTCGCGATGCGCATGTAGCACCGGCAAGAGGCCGTCGACCTGAGGAGCAGGCAAATCCGAACAGCGTCGGATGCCAGGAGCCGGTTTTCGCGCGCTCACTGGAATTCGTGTAACTGATGATTTTACCGGAAATTCCACGCCCACACTGGCAGCCAGTGAGTTCGCTAACTTAACTATTGTGGACATAGTAGTGGCGGTAACGGCAGCGCCGGATTTCCACCAGTCGGATTACTGACATCACCGTTTCATGATGCTTTCCGCTATGTTGGTATCATAGCGTGAAAATGGTGCCTGCTTGTGCGTCGCAATCGCAGTCGTAGACCTCATCACGCGGTTTCAGTTTGTCCCAGTGGACAAACGGGATGTGGGAGTGTCAAAGACGACAGGATAAAGTGACGTTTTCGAGCATGAGAATTTGTCTAGTCTCATAAACGTATTAGCACTGAACTCGGATCTACGCTGCTAATAGCAGAACTGCATGCTTTGGTTCTCGTTCTTGGACGCACAGTCAAAAGAGATGCAGGTAAGTCAAGAAGTCTTTATGAACGTCTAGTCTACATAGTACGGACTGAGATTTAAGAGGCGAGCCTAGTATGACAATGGACAACCTGTGTCAATGGTGAATAACCGAAGGAGGTCCTCCGCAATGGTGAATAACCGAAGGAGGTCCTTCGTGGCGCTGGCTAGTCGTCGAGCGGCTCGCCGTTGTTGAACTTGGGGATGTCCAACTGCTGCTTGGAGCGGAGGAGGCTCAGCGGCTGAGACTTGCACGGAGCCTTGACGCGATTCGGGCCGAACAGCTCCTGCGTGCACGGCGAAAGCACGGCGTCGCTTGGAGACTGCACGCTGAACTCCTGGACTGGATTCGACTCGTCCGCCTTCAGGACAGCTGGCGTGTCGATGTGGCAAAACAAACGCCCGCTTAGGAGCAGTCCACCTACCTGCTGTGGGTCACTCGCTCGACTGACGGTCTGGGAAAATGCAGCTGACAGAACGGCCCACAGTAGCTCCGTTTGTAAGACAAAAGTTGTCGCCAACGTCTTCGCGTCAGCTGCCGTCAATCGTTCTTTGAAACCGTTTAGAGACTGCTGCCAAGCAGCAAGCAAGGAAGTCCGGATGCGTCCAGTAATTAATGTATGCAGAAAGCAGTAAGGGAAATGGCACTTAGTAAAACAGATCACAATGGGCGCACTAGCACTTCCTAAGTGGCTAAAGTCGAAGCTTTTAGCCTGATACGGCAAAAGCTGGAGGTGAAGTTGAGGAGCTAAGTTATTGGGGTTCAATGCGTGCATGCTGCAGGGGTGGACGGGAATCGGAAACGGAAGAGGCGTCGGATGAGTCGGCCTAATTACGGGCCATTTCCTACCGCTTGTGATTATCATAATGAGTGGAGGCATCGAGAACCGAAACAATCTTATACAAGTGCCTTAGCATTAATACCTAAGCGGCAGCAGCCTAAAGACGCAGTGATTTACTACAGTGGAAGAATGTTTATTGGATAAAATCGTCCTCAATACCCTTGCGGAAATGGAATGTCTTCACCGGAAACGGACTCTGCGGGAAGTTGTTGTGAATCACCACGGTGACGTTGTTGTACTGAGGGCACTGCTTGATGTCCACGTTCAAGCAGCAGAAGTAGTCCACTTGGTTGTGCCAGCAGCACACCGAGTTCGGATCTGCCTAAATCCTTGGCTCCAGGACTCCGGAAACAACCTGTCTGCTAGAGTTGTGCAGTGCCCTGTTGTTTGTATTTTGCCTCTAAGACCCCTTTCATTAGGTTGTGCAAGCGACGTGCCAATCAACGGCGAAAGTTAGTCAAGATCCTAGTGTAAACTTGAACTGTATATCCTACGTTGTAGGCCGCACGAAACGCGATGTGGCATGCATAAACCTATATCAATGTTCGGAACGAATGTTACTTTTTGCGAAACGGAGCTCAGCAAATCTTCTACTCCGAAGACTGTCCATAACCTACCAGACTCTCTCGTTCAGTCAGCAACATTTCCAGAGATAATCATATAACCGTAGGAAAATCATTTCTCTTCTTACCTTATCGTCTAGCGCGTTCAAGCAGAGATGGCTCTGGTGTGGTAGGCACTTGCGGGGTAGTCCATCCGGTCTGTACATAGGCTTAGCTCCCAACGGGCATAGCGGTACTCTTGTTGGCGTGGTAGGCAGGGCTCCGGCAAGAGCTATAAAACAATAAAACAGGCATTGAGCTGAGCTATGTCATTGTTGGCGTAAAGCCCCAAAGCTTACCGAGTAGGGCCAGCATAGCTGCCGCCGTTGGTAACAACGCACGTGTCATGGATTAATTAGCTCCGGACGGCAGAAGGCAGGCGGCAGTTTTCACTGCGAGTGAACAAAGCGATCTGAAGGTGCGACGATCTGGGTTAGAGTGATATCCCTGCAATCCAACAGCCTTTCGCTGCATCGCCAAAAATCGAAAGCGACAGGTTTCCATACCTGCTTTGCCCACGGCGGTATCCTGATCCCACGCTACTCAGCACGGGCGAATTAGGAGCTCACTTCTCTTTTCTTAGCTAATGCACTGGTGAGACGCGGTTTATTTATAGTCTACGGCTACTTGAGGGCTACACTGAATGATCTGCTCTTTAGAAACCGTTACGTGAACTCCGAACTGTTTTTGTCAGATGTTAACTGACGACTCACCACCATATAGCATACTTCTTGACTACACAAGCTTGACCAGCATTCACTACTTAACCCTATTGTGTTCAAGATGTAGAGACGAGGACAACTTGTGGTGTCTCTAAGGCTTTATGCGACAGCGGCTTCTCATTATAGACATCGCATACGATTGGTAGTCGGGGGGACAATTACAATGCAGCGAGATGCAAGCACTCGACGGTTTGCGATGACTCAGTCAAGCTGGACCAGTTTTGTACCCATTCGAGAAGGGTGCACGAAATTTTACGGTGAAAGACAAGTAAAATTTTGACCCACACAAAGAGACAGGGGACAGTCAAAGGCTTTAGTCAAGGTATTGAGAGAGCCAGCGGAATCCTTCGCCGTAGCCCTGACGCCTGAGCACAGAGCACATGAACACCTCCAGCGGTCGCGTCGCCAGGTCCGAGCGAGACACGGTTCCCTTGCCGGTGCACAGCTGCGAGATACCTAAAGGCAACGAATGACGTCTTGCATACTTCTGTTCTCTGCGAGGAGCAAGTACAAATACGCTTGTAAAAGAAAACCAAAATTATGCTTCAAGTAAACAATGCTGCTAGATAGTCGTTGAATGCCTGCTGTGACCTAGTGACGACTTTTTGAACTCCGTTACCTATACGTTTTGGCGAGGTGTTAGTGCCGGGCATTGCTAGGGAGACACTAGGCTAGGTGGTGTCGCTCTGTCGATATGCTATGCTACACTATTACGGTCAACGTACTCAAGTAGTGCTTAAGCTGATCCTCGCCGAGTGCGCTCGGCTTGTCGATCTTGTTACCGAGGACGAGGATCGGTGCGGCAGCCACCTGCTCGTCCTGAAGCAGGCTAATCAGCTCCTCCCGAGACTCGTTGATGCGCTCCAGATCAGCGCAGTCCACTAGGAAGACGATCGCATCCACAGCGGGGAAGTAGTCCTTCCATACCCGTCGGGCTGAAGCGACAATGGTAAAGGGACATTTAACGTTTCCTAGAGTACCTTGAGCGTGACCGCCGAGGTCGAAAGTTGTGAAGCGGATGCCGCCAAGCGAAAGTTCCTCGGACGCTGAAATAGATCCATTGGTTATGGAGTCATTTAAGCCATACGAGACTTGAACGGTTCTAGAAAGTATCTTACTCGGATGCAACGTTGGCACGTGCTGTGCGATCCTGTCGTCCTTGAGCATGTGGAGGAGGGTCGTCTTTCCAGCATTGTCCAGGCCCAGGAAGACCAGTTTGCCGCTTTTCTTCGTCAATCCTGCAAATATTGTTGTCAGTCCATTGCAACCGATACAAAGAGGCTACAATTTTCGACTCAAAATCGTTATTAGAATAAGGTAGCTATACAAGCGTGAACACGTTGACACGGTGGCGTAGTTAGGAAACCGCGGAATGTGTCCAAGATGTACGACTTACCAAGGTAGTTGAGCATGCTAGAGAACCATTCGAATAGGAACGACATCTTGCGCTACTTGCACTTTCAGACGAGAACGGCCACCCGGATCACAAGGCCGACGGTTCGGTACGGCGATCAGTGATAGGCGAAAGTGAACAACGCGACGAACGTCGTCAGACAGGAAAACAGTGTGGCAATCAGACGACTCGTTGGCTGAGTGTCACTTCGAGGAGGTCCACGCAGCGAAATGCACTTCCACGTGTTCCGGAACGGCACTGAAATCGTACGATTCTCTGAAGCGATCTAGAACACAGAGCAATGATTGGAAGAATTGACAGATACGTCTTCAAGCCGGATCTTGTTGAAAATACCATACAAGTATTAAATAGCGTGATTTCTGATGAACGTAGCTAACGCAACGTATGCCACCAGGCAACGCCAAAATCCCGCCAATTTGAACGTCACTTGGCCGATTATGGCCAGCCGGAAAACCGAAATACAGTGGCGTCTTCAGGAAAGATCGGCTGATGAGCCGAATACGATTCGTCTAATAGTTAGTGAATAGGAAGATCGATGCAGACGTCTCTCATTGATGTCCTCAAGTATAACTTGAGCGGACAAGTAAGTAGAATATAAATGAGCTGGCTTGCAAAAAATATCGGTTTAGCTTATTGCGAGGTTCATCTCATTTGGAATCAACATATACCTACTGAGACACGTCGATGCCTCCATTCTGGGACTCGTTAACGTCAGGTAAGGCACGCTAGCGGCATGTGCCTAACACCGAACGCGTTTAGGATGATGCTGCTCTACAACACGATTGGATTTCTCTCCCGAGAGCCGCTAAGGAAAGCTTGCTTATCGTCCGACTTGAACGTTGCAGAATGTGTCAAGTACGCATGGCTAAGGTGAGGTAGGCCTGGAAGAATGTTCCCGATTTAAGGTAGCACACCTAACTCTGGTATTCTTAGCCCGTTGCTGTATACTGCGATCACGGCCTTCTGCACGACGATCTGGTGGATTTTTCCGCCTCCCGAGGAAGTTCTATCCGGCGGTTACGGCATGCTGCTGGTGGCCTTCGCCGGCTCGGCACTGCTTGAGGGCATCGCAGAACCGCTGGCGATCGTCAGCCTGAAGACCTCACAAAATGCTCACTTCGCACTCGCCAACTCCGTGCTCAACTTTCTTCAACGGGTATTCGCCTTGATCTTGCTGCTTGGAGGTACAGATGCCGTCGTCGCATTCGGAACGGCACAGGTACGTCCAACTATGCATACCGATAAACTAACAAACTTTCACAGGTGATGAGTTCGCTGACGTATGCCTTCATTCACTTCCACAAATTCGCCAAACGCTCTGGAGATGCGCCGGCCTGGCCGTCGCAAGTGAACGATGTTTCTTATGACAAGCACCACCTGAAACTTATCGGTACTCTGCTCGGACACTCTGTTTTGAAGCAGTTTATCACCGACGGCGCTGGTTACGTCATGACGTTCACAAAAGTATTATCGCTAGAGAAGCAAGGTAAGTAATCGGTCGATCACCACTTGCTAAGGGAAACGGTTTGCAGCTGTATACGACGCCGTCGAACGGCTTGGTAGCCTCGTTGCGCGGACCATTCTCGCGCCACTGGAGGAATCGGCCGCGATTTTCTTCTCGTCGCATCTGCGTCGAAGCAACCCGGAGAAGGAGGTTTCGCCGAAAGTCCTAGTCACATTTACGGGTCTATTGCGCGTAGTCGTCAACCTGGGACTAGTTGCGTGTGTCTTCGGAATCCCGTATTCCGAAATCGTCGTCCGTTTGTATGGCGGAAGCCTGCTTGCCGACAATGGAGGTAATTCACAGATGCAATTGCTTTAGTTTCGAAAAAGAAGCTTTTAGGTGGGCAGATGCTTTCGCTCTATGCGTTCTACCTCCTTTGTATGGCGGTAAACGGCATAACGGAATGTTTCGCGTTCGCTTCAATGGATAGAAGCCAGGTGAGCTGTGACCGCATCGATTGGTACACAACTCGCGATAATGCATTCAGATCTTCTCGCACGGTGCCTTCCTCTTGGTCACTGCGTTGGCTCACCTACTGCTGAACGTCGTTCTCTGCTCACTCTTCGGTGCTTCGGGCTTCATCGTCGCCAACGCACTGAATATGGTGACCAGGATAGCGTACAGCTGGAGGCATATCGGACAGCGGATGGGACCTCAACAACCGTCGCTTTGGCAATTTATGCCGAGCTTTACGCTCGGCGTTATGCTTGCCTTCGCACTATTCGCAACAAGGATATCTCTGGTGGTAAGAGAAGCTCGTATGCAAGGCATATCACAACTAATTGTGTTTCAGTTGTTCGGTTCCGCAGGTGGCACACTGCACAACCTCGCTCACCTGGCCGTCGGCGGAATCATGTTCCTTCTTGTGCTGGCACATCTCTATCAGTCTGAAGACTTGTTTACAAGCGTTCTCGAAAAAATTGAGTGATCTTGCACAGTGCCATACGTTGCCAATGATCTCACTTATAACGTTCCGGAGGTAATAACCGGGTCAATAAACCGCTTTAAAACTTTGCGTTTTTCTCTTGCTCTAGATATCCGTAGCGGCGAATGCGGCATTTTAACAGATAACATAGCACTTGTTTAAACTGCCGGCACACGCCATGGCATGAAAAATTTCTGTGCCATTCGATAAAGAGATAAATTGTTCTTAATTCCCGTAGGGACTCATATCACGTAGCCCTTCCAACGTTGGCGGTCATGCGACTAAATGCGGTGGGCGCCGAGGCCTTTTGGGAATTACGGAGTAGCAGAATGCCTGCTACGGTTACACCTTTTTAGGAAGGGGTAATGGGCAACCTCATTTCGTTCTGTGAGTTAAGGACGAATTCAAAGTGAGCATTAGCAATGGGACATTTACGATCATGCTATAACGATGCCTAGCATCGTAAGTCTGTCTTCATTAGCAGAGCGGAGCAGTTCGACAGTCAGCTCTTGCCTGGTACGGCTCTAGCTTTTGCGCCGTTGATAGTGATGCCGCAAACACATTTGGACAAATTCAATCGGAAACGAGGCAATGCCGGCTAGCGAGCGGCCGGGAAGGAGGGCGGGTGTCTGAGCGCAGCAGAAACGCCACGAGTCCTTAAAGAATGCCTCTTACCAGCGGAAAGGGCCGCATTGTTGAGGCGTCAAAGTTATCCATCTTCGGAAGGAAGGAGGACATTTAGGCAGGCCCGGGCTTTCCCGACCGACGACGGCAAAGTCGCTTGCGCATTTTTATCTTTTGCCGAGTCAATAACCTGCCCTACGTTTAGCACCTGTTAGACCTCGTCGCAAGCGCGCTATTCAGTTGATTACCGAGTTCATGCAAAACGTTGAATGTAGCTGTTAACCGAGTTTGCATAGAATTACGCGGACTAACATCCGTTTTAGTAAGCGCGAACATCAACGATGTCGCTCGGAGACCTTTCCTCCCCACTCGGAAGCATGCTTTTCCTTCTGTACCTGCTCTCTCAGAGTACAACCGCTATGTTTTCTCACTTGATGCCGAGGTACGCGGCTTACCGGCCAAGTTGCTCATCTATGCCCAACGATCGACGTGAAATTCCGCTTTCTCTTGGGGTGCTACTGCCCGAAGCGTACCGTCGTCAAATAGAGCCGTCCATACAGCTGGCGTTAAAGCACGTGCACAACGACGCAAACATGATCCCCGACTTTTGCCTATACCTTATATATAAGGACACGCAGGTAGAAGCAGTCAAAGGATCTTAGGTTCGCCACAGGACTGATAGCGTTTTGTTTAGTGCAAGACATCGCTCGGGATGAAGAGCCTCTACGACCTCATGGGGGACGCAGACTCCCGTCCAGTTGCTTTGTTCGGTGACGTATGCACGAATGTCAACGAGCCGGTAGCGATGACGTCCAAATACTGGGACATTTTGCACCTGTCCTACGCGGAGACGCATGCAAAGTTCGGTACAGCAGACGCACACGAAGTGAGCGAGTTCTGACTGCGTTCGAAAGACTGCGCAATCTTATTTCAACGTGCCGACTTAACCGCCTATGATAAAAAGTACACTTTAGCTGTACCCCACTTTCCTACGCATAGTGCCCGGCGACCGTAACCTAATTGCTGCGCGGTGCCATCTTATTCACAGTTTTAACTGGACTCGTGTCGGGACGATCAAGCAAAGCGATGAGCCACGATACTCGTTGGTATGGTCCTTGGAAGCATTCAGCTTTCGGCTACGTTTGAGTTTAGCCACACGAGAGCCTTACAACGCGGTTGGAAAATGGTTACGGCATCCAAGTGGTGTACACAGCCGGGTTAAACAACGACCAAATCCACAACATCGGCTACGAGCTCGACGAGCTACTGGTTCGTGCAAACTTTACGCCGAATCCTTCTTTGTTGTTTAGAATCGTGACGCGCATATAATCGTGGGTGACTTCTCCGCTAGCCTGGCGGTTAAGATCCTCTGCGAAGCATACAAGAAAAACATGTACGGATCGCAGTACGTATGGATCCTTGCCCGGCTATCATCAGCCCAACTGGTGGCTGGATCTGGAAGAGACGAACTGCACCGTGACTGAGATAGAGAATGTTCTGCAAGGTCACTTCGCAGTGGAGTTTGCTCCTCAGCGGTTCGATCCCAACGACCGCTTGACGTCGAACAAGGTATAGCAAGTCAGAGAAGGAGAATAGTTGAAGCACACTCTTTTAGACCGTGCACCAAGTCGAGAAGGAACTAACGGAGTACTGCACTCGTAACCTGTGCGAAACGGACGTTCATCGCGACTACGCTTACGACGGGATATGGGCTCTTGTGAGTAACCCATTTGCCTGTGTCATTTATGGAGTAACTTAGTCCTTGACGTAATCTTTTAATGCTTAGGCCCTCGCCCTTAACCGGACGCTCTACGCTAGAGGCCGTCACCCAGATCTGTCGAAACTAGCGACCGGACTGTCCGCAGAGCTCCTCAACTCCGTCAAGAACATTTCCTTCGAGGGGCTTACCGGCAAAGTTCGCTTCGAGAACAACGAGCGGTTGGGGCTGGTCTTCATTTACCAGTGGTTCAACGGGTCCTATGTGACGATTGGCTCTCATGATAGCGCTAATAATGCCTTCACCATACATCCTGTGAGCGGTACGGACTTCCTGCTTCCGGAGTAGCTGAAGGGAGCAATCATTGCAGGTTGGTCCCCTCCCCTCGATTCGACGGTTGTCGTTCGCGAGCGGCAGTACATCAGCTTCTACCTGCTTGGCACCATGTGTATGCTCTCACTCTTCGGTGTCATTCTTACCTTGATTTTCCTCTTCATCAACGTTCGCTTTTCGGAACCATAGGTACGCATGCAGTTCAGAAGGGAGTGTATTTTCGTTCCAGGTTCATCAAGATGAGCAGTCCCAACATGAACAACCTAATCATTGCTGGGTCCGCATGCACCTACGTAACCGTGCTACTGCTAGGAATTGACACTCGCTTTGTCTCTCCGAAGGTCTTCGAAAGGATTTGCTACGTAAGCCATCTCAAAGCCGAAGAAAGTGGCAAATCCGACGTTTAAGGCTAAAACATGGGTACTATGCGTCGGATTCACACTGGCATTTGGCTCGATGTTTTCGAAGACGTGGCGTGTGCATTCCATATTCACCAATATCCGCAAAGACAAGAAGGCCATCAAGGACGTACAGCTGTTCCTTATCGTCGCGCTTATCCTGTGCGCGGATGCTGTCATTCTATGTCTGTGGGCAATCATTTCACCGTTTCGCTACTCAGTCACCGAAGACGAGACGATGGCACGTGTAAGTGACGAGCACCTTTGTTACCTTCCTTCATTCACTGTTTGCTCCTTATAGCGTTCTCACAACTTCCTGATCATCCCTGAGCTGGAACAATGCCAGAGCGATTATTCTATCTACTTTCAAGTGGCCTTTTTCATAATCAAGGGAATGCTAATGGTTAGTTAGTCAAACCAGTTGTGGAAGCACTATAACGTTTTCTCAGATATTCGGCTGCTTCCTCGCATGGGAGACTCGTGCGGTGAACGTTCCCGCGCTGAATGACAGCAAATACATAGGGCTATCGGTGTACAACGTCGTGGTCATGTGTGTTATCGGCGTTTCACTTGCCTTTATCCTCCAGGTAGGCTTATCTCCCGTATAGACCGATATTCGGGAACCTATTTCCTACGCCGTAGCAGTTTCTTTATTACAGGATCGCGTAAACGAGGCATTTGCGCTAACGAGTTTCTTCATCATCTTCTGTACAACGCTGACGCTATGTCTCGTGTTCGTCCCGAAGGCATTAACTATTGGGGACTACCGGAAACTAGGACTGCACGTTTCAGATTATCGAGCTCATTAGGACGCCTCAAGGTGCAGAACAGCAGCGATACCGAAAAGGCATGATGAAGTCGATGGTTGGCAAGAATGGGACCGAGAAGCTGCAACGACAGCTATCGCTGTATGCGCCACTCACGTTTGAGAACCACACGGCAGTTTTAGCCGAATATCTGAGGACATCCGAGAGAAGATCGCTCGTCTCGAGGAGGAGAACTTGAAGCTTCACCAGGTGCTCGTCACGGTTAGTATCTGTTGCGCCTCTACGGTCTTAGCAAGTACGTCTACTTTTAGAAGTCGGGAGAACTCTGGGACTTGTTGGAACGCATCCGCCTGCTTGGTGGAAGCGTGGACCAGAAGAGTAGGTTCTCAACGTTTATTTCCTAAGCCTATACCATGACCCCTGAGGAAAACACAAAGAGCGAGATGCATAGAGGTAGAAGGTGAATGCTGATAGCTTGTAGAATGCGGGTGGCAACCGCGGAGTACTGCGTCAGATAGTGGGGATAAGGCATGCCTGCGATGAACACTTTCGACGCGGCGCTAGACGTAACGTTGAATAGCTCGAGGACTTCTTTTGCGCCTATGCCATTGCATTTCTCAGAGCTGCAGCCTAAAGCTGTTTGTTAGCTACACTGGGATGGACCGGGTAAAGCTGACGGAAACTCACAGCAAAACCGAGTGTGCACCAACTGCGCGGGCTCTAACTGCTGCTGCTTGAGCTTCGAGCGGAAAGTACGTCGCACTAGCGGGTCCAGGTCCTCAAGCTGCAAGCATTGTCCGTCGACGAGGCCACGGTTTTCGCAATGTTGCGGATGGATGCAGAACCGATCGTAGTATTGTAAGAGGCGCGTGGGAGCGTCAGGCATAGCGTGCCTGTGGAAGAGCTTTCCGGCCGGGCCGACCTTTACAGCGTAATATTCCGCGTAACAAACCTTAAAGAACAGTACTGCGAAAAGTAAGACTAATAATTTAAACTCTTGGGCTGACCGGAAAGAAGTTTCAAACTGGCTGGATGTTGTCCCAAAGTGGGCCAGGCGAACATGCATGCGGCATGTCATGCTTTGGACGTGCATGCGTGCAGTCCTGTGTATCAAGCGGTAGCGCATGCTGTCGGATGCAGCAAAAGTCAGACAGCATGCAGTGCTGTGTGCAGTGGTGCCTGCTAAGCTTCCGCATACAGAATCATGCAGTTTGCCCTTGCAGAACGGCTGCATCCGACGACGGCACGCATGGAGTTGTACGTACAATTGAGGAAAAGTGCACCATCGGGCATTCATGGCATGCCGGAATGCTGGTATGCGCGTGTGTTCTAACCCGGAAAGCGCAAAACCAAACCACTGTAGCGAGCCTACACGAAGAGTCTCTTAGGTCCCTCCCTGATCAGCCCATTTAGATTTAACACTTACAGTCAGTCAAAAATTCTTGTGAAACACCGCTAGCGTCGCTACGTGCGCGCAAGCGCACGCGAGCGGCTAGTATCAAGCTATAGACGTACCTGATCATCTGTGCAGGTCGTCACTCGATCGGGCTGAGCTCGTTGGGAGTCGTAGCACACGATGGCGCTAACAGCGGTTGCTTCCAGAAGGCACAGCACAGTATGAAAGCGCATCAGGTTGAGCACATGTACGTATGAGGCCTAGAGGCACTTTTTGTCTGTGAAAAACGATCGCATGTGCAACAAAAGTTCACCCTCAAAGGTCACCTTTTTGGGATTTGCCCTATGTGAAACACTGCAAGTTTAAACTAACCAGAAAACCAATAGGCCGACTGCTGGTCGTAAACGTCGTATAGCACGCATTCCCTTCACAAGGCAGTACAAATTAGTCGCGGCTAACTGGCTTTTTCTTCTAGATTCGCGCGGACTGTGCTGCGTCGGCGCTCAACTGACAAGCAGTGCGAGTGGGCTAGTCGCTGTAGAAACGACGTCGGCCGTAGAGCCGGACGACAATTCAAACGTTACCGCGGTGGCAGCTGCGGTTACGACGCCATCCGGAGAAATCTCGACCATCGCCCTGCCCACATCGGATCAAGCTGCTACGCGGTAAGCTGAACAACGCGCGTTAGGATGCTGACGTGCAAAACAAAGCGGATCCACGCATATGTTTCGACGTCGAGCAAAAACAACTTATGCATCATAGCTCCGATGGAGCTCGGCAATAAAGGTGAAACGCGGGCAAGCGGATGACAGGAAGAGGATACGTATATGCACCGCCTGCATATAATATGAGGCGTCGTCGGGGACCCAGTTTGGTAGCGAGAGCCCACTGGGTGAAGTAGGCCGGAATCGTGAGGGATGAGCGGACGAAAGTATTGCTTGCTAAACTTTGAACCACTAGCGCAATGCAAGAATTAGCACTAGAAACGTGATTACTATCGACTTTGCTCGACGGCATAATGCAGCTAAACTTCTTGAAACTTAGCATGCAAACAAGGTTCCTTGAAAGCATTGGATCGGTAATGAGGAGGATAGAAGCGAAGAGGAACACTTTGCACAAGTCGAAGAGGAACACTTTGCACAAGTAAGACGAAAACCGAAAGGAAGTTGCGGGCGTTTTATACGCACAGTAAACACCTTTGCGTACCATGACGTTACATTTGACCCGTTGTTTCACTTCAACGGGGCTCGGCCTAGTCACCAAATGTAAAATCGTTTAGGAATAGTATCGCAAACAGTATGGATAGCGGTGCAACGTTAGCGGCTCAAGCCTATGGTTCGCCTCCCACGCTGACGTCTTCATCCCCAGGTATGCCGTCGCTGAACACACGTACTAACGACGCGAAAGGGGGACCGGTTGAGGCATGGAGAACCGTAAAAGCATCAACGAGCGAACCGGGTTTACGTGAAATCCCATGCGGAAGTTAATGTTCGTCAATCCATTGTCGGCTTGCGCGAGCGATATGTTGTAATACGAGCCGGGTGGGAAATGCATGGATTAAGTGACCCCCGCATGTCTAAACAATCGGCAGAAGTAGGGGACTCTGCAGAAGTGCAAAGCGCTACGCATCAGAACGCGAGAACAATAAACAATCGCTAGTAGCTGAAAGCGTTTCTTAACAGCGTCAGCACGAGCAAAGCTCATACGATAGTGCTCACTATCGTCAACTAATCATCCTTCTTAGGCATGACGACTATGGTGCGCAAGAAACCCGAAGGTGCTAGCGGGTGGCCATGGCTCGATCCCGCTGAGCCTACCACGATGCTCTAACGTTGTCGACTTCAATCAACCCGTATTATTTGTACTGATGCGGAAGAATGTACTGATGACAAATTTGCCTAGTTTGCACAATATAGAGTGACGGATTGTACGCCACTACGCAACACGTGGGCAATACTCAGTCATCAAGCGGCTGACATGGAGTCCGACGGCCGCGTATCTTCCCTGTTGACGGAAGGAGGAAATGTTTTGGAGATGGGAAAATTTTTTATGTTTGCAAAAATCCACCACCTCCCAAGATAACTGACGATAGTTACATTGTCTCTTTTTCGAAACTAACTTACAACTAAGGGGCGCTTTTGTGGCTTCCGATGACTCTCTAAAATGTTCAGACTTTCCATGATTACTTATCGGGCCTTCTTAATGAATCCTAAATGTACTCGACAGTAGCTCAGGATGTTTGAGTGATATAAAGGTTTATTCCTCGTCAGACCTCCCCAAGACCGATGCAGGCTTCGCAGAAACAACGGTTGAACTAGATCGGACGCAGTTTGCGTATTCGAACAGTATTTCCAAAACAACGGACATGATTCCCAGTGCAAACGCAGTCGAATTATAAAACCTTCCTCATTTTATGAAGCCGAAAAGCTTCGGACGAGTGCTTAAAAAATAGCGCTAAGTCAGATGCAAATCTATCGTTGTTCGCCAGTTACCTTATTACGTCTCGGCGACAAAGGGAACGTATCCATCGCTATTCTAATACGTTAAAGCAGCTAGAGTTTTAGGGATCGGTAGGCTTTGCCATCTAAGTCCGAACTATAACGGTCCATGCAGGCTCTTGAAAGTGAGCTCAAGCGAGTACCAAAACCACCAAGTGTGGTGCACGGCAAACGTGCTATGCGCTAACTTTGTTATTCACGCATGATTTGATTGTCTCATTGGCGTGAAATAATAAGTGCCCTTTGTTGTAGGCGCTTGCAGACACCATATTTGCAGACACCATATATCCAGTCGTACAATTGACCTGTAATTGTCGTGCCATGCGCGGCTTATCACGTTTGCGTGGGAGTGCGGGCTTTAACCCGGCCATGAGGGCACCTTTTGGCTTGTTTCCTTCGGCGCTACGGGGGCCAATTGACAACAAATGATCTTCCTTCTCCAAGCCCCGGAACAGCTGCGGCTACTCCATTGCTCAATCAGTGCATGCCTGCCCCGGATTGTTTTTCTCGTTGACGGCCAGTACGTACAATGTCGTCTGTGGAAAATGTCGTCTGGATTGAGCAGCCGCCGGAGGATGCCGACGACATTGCCGACGTACCAATACGATCACCGCCGGCATTTCAGAGCCCTACGCAGCGCATAGTGGACGAACCACGTAAGCACTTTTTGTGTATTCGCCTAGACAGCAACGTTGTCGCACAAATCCTAGAAGTAGACCGTTAAAACAACATTGTCATTTAGATTAAACGTCTACTAGTCTGCTAGTGCGGTTTTCACGAAAAAGTTTTCCGGATTTTTTCAATTGGCTGCTAAAGCCTGGCTGTGGCATTCGCGTACCCACTCGTAAGCCAGTTATGCATGCCAATTCCAGCAGCCTCGCTTCGAATATGTGCATGCTGCTCGCAGTTGATTTTCGATTTGCGTCGTACCCAATAATTCGTGCTTCGCATATGACTACATTCACAATCTCGTTCGAATATTGTACGCACAAGGCATGCCCGTGGGCATGCATGCATGGGAAACCAGGAAGCATCGGGAACTAGCATTTGATTCTGCATGAGGTAGCGCTTAGTATGCATCACTGCATGCATGCCATGTGCCTGCAACATGGATTAAAGCATTCACTTGCTTGTAAGGGTTAATATACCCTGATCCAGATCACATATGCAGAGCGGATGCTTCTACATGCGGTAGCGCTAGTACGCATGGGTCCACGCATGCATGCTTACAGCTTGGCACGCTGCATTTTCCTAACTGCACCCAGCACAATATGCTTTGCATGACACTACTTTAGGAATTCCTGTACTGCACCTTGTAATTTCAGCATGTCACTGCAGGTGTACTGCCTAGTACGGACGGTGCAGTACCGCTCGGTACGCATGACTGCTGCATGCATGCTGACAGCATGGCGTGCTGCATGCGTTTTCTAAAAACCAAATTAACCCCAGGTTGCCGGTTGATAAGTATTATTTTTTGTGTTTAGTATCCGATGAAATCTTCGGCGTTGCACCTGATGCTGGTCTACCTGCAGCTTCACCTTTCCCACCGGATAGTCCGCCATCTCCAGGCGCGACACCCACTAACAATGTTGCTACCACACTGGGAAGTAACGGCTCCATTGCACAAAAGCTTGAGCAAGAACCTGCAATGGCAGCAACCAACACTTCAACAGAGCTACCGTCATCCGCGAAGGAACTAGCTCCCGTTCCGAGCAAGGAAGCCTATCACAAGGATGCACCTTCGCCATCGTCCGAAACGACGTCAACCGGGGACACGGTCGTAACGAAATCATTGGATAGTATTGCGGACAAGAATGGAACTGAGACATCAGCCACGCAGGTGACTGTTAGGCAAGCGGCTGACGAACCTACGCAGAAACCACAAGAGCCGAAGGATACGACGAACAGCACCAATCCACAGTCGGAATCGGATACCGAAAGGATCCTTGATCCTCTCGAAAAGTAAGTTTTCCTTGATCATTACCTAAACGTGAAGCTAGCGGGAATTACTTAATCTAGGATACTGGAGAATATGTCCGAGGCCTCCCGCAAAGCAAGAGAGCTCAGGGATCACGAAGCTTTGCAGCGGGACAACTGGGAACCGGTCAAACGCTCACCTATGTAAGGATGGAGATTCATGAGAAGCTCGTTCACAAAGGGTACTGTAGTAAGCCTGTCGCGGAAGATGGTACACCCAAGAAAACGGTCCGCTGGTTCGATGTACCTTCAGATTCTACCGCCGTTCCCGATGTTCCCGTGGATGGCGTTCAGGTTTGGCCTTCAAAGCTAGCTAACATAAATTTCTTGGTAGGAAGAATCCAAGGAGGACGCTAAAGCAACACGAAAGCATCGCTATGCCTTTGGAAAGCCAGAAGACGAATGAATCGTCGGAGCTGCCTCAGACAGCGAAGAATGAACCTGAAGTTATTTCCGCACAGCCTGCCGAAGCTGAAGCAAAACTTGTCGGGGCTGCAAGTGATGGCCAGCAGAAGGGAGACACACTATCAGCCTTGGTCGACAACGACTCTGGCTGGGATCTGGATGAATATGAGCGTAAGCTTCGACAGAACACGCAAGAAGCGCTTGAACTCGTGGATCGTTTATGCGAAGAGTCGAGGCTAGCTGCTGAAGCGGAACACCACGGAGTAACACGTGAAGGACAGCGTCACGATCTTCAGAACGGCGTTAGCGCCAAGCACGCAGACGTTGGAAGTGTCACTGAACAGAAGAAGAACGGTGCTGCAGCGGATATACTTGTGGCCGAAGGGTAAGTGCCTTCGGCAGCTTATTACGCGAAGCCGCTTACATGTGAATTTATAACCCTGCTCAAGTAGTCAACCTCGTTTCGCAACGCGGTCGGGTAATACCAATCTGAACGATTAAGTTAGATATATGCCCCATCTTGATGCTCGTTATTGCAGCGAGTTCGAGATTGAGAGCTACCGTGTCAGCAGCTCGCTGATGCAGGAGCCAACTGGAGTGCTCCTCCTGCCCGGTCGGAAACTCCTCATACTCGACGATCAGCAAGGGCTCGTGCTCGTAAATCTGCACACCAGAGAGACCATCAAAGCTCCACCGAGCGACCAGTGGCGACATCCCGAGTCCGCGGTGTTTGTATTCAGCACTGAGCACATACTGGTATACTGCTTCAGCTCGTCTTCCTCTTAGCCGTCCCGTTATAGGTGTTGGCCGAGTGTCCCGACTCGGAGGGAAGCTTCTTCAAGAGCATATGCCGTTTCGATCAACAGCTGCAGTTCGTCGACAAGATCGAAGCGCCGAGGCTAATAAGGGACAAGGTCGTTGTTCAATGCCGGTTGTGCTACGTCGAGAAGACACAGTGCGTCTACATCGCAGTCAACACTCCGAATGACGGCTTTCTGTACGAATTTGGCCCTAACGGCAAGTGGATCGAAGTGTTCAATCAGCGAGGACGGACGTTTGCCGATGTTCAGTTCTTCGCGGTCGTGGGTGAGTAGACTGCCCAACAACATACCTAGTACGGAAAGCCATGCCAGATTTTCGCAGCGTTTTCACCATTATTGCGTTTGTTTGATCAATGTGATCGATAATGTTTGACTTGCAGGCCCCGTCACGGAACTACTACTGGTTGAAAGCAGGCGCAGCTACATCCGACTCGTCTCCATCTACAATTCCCGAGTTGCCGAGAGCGCCATGCTCGCCCTTTGCGAAAGAGCTGGAGCCTTGTGCGTCGACGAAGCTGGCAACTACTTCGTCTTCGACCAAGCGACATGCAAGATCTCGCAGCATTCAAGACGGAATTTTGAAAAGGTGCAAGAGATTGCGCTGGTCACGAGGGCCCATTGCCAGATAGCTGCAAGCTCAGGGCTACTAGCGGTGCTGAGCAAGAACTTCAGGGAGCTCAGGCTCTACCGCTACGAGGAACCAGTAGAGGAGTACACACCGGTGCTCCCGCCTCACGTCCAGATGAGGGAAACAATTGACATGATTTAATAAGTGTGCTCAAAAGTGATGCGCATTCGTCTCGCCATTGTTCTTCGTCATTCATCTTGACCTGCATGCTCATTCGTATTTCGCCTACGTCGTCGTTGGCTGCTATAGCTATAGCACTGCCCAGCAATAAATATACTATCTAATTCATCGTTTGGCTGTTTAGGCAATTAGCGAGAATTTGCTGCATTTTACAAGCACGTGCGTCAGTGTAAGTACTGCTTTATTAAAGACAAACCCTGTACCTTAATCAGTGCATTTGCTTGTTGGAAGGGCATCGCCATCGAGAAGTCCATCATAGGCTGGGCAGGGCTAGGCTGCTGGGCAGACGTGCCCGCATTGCTAGTAGGAGGTGCTCCTTGCTAGTAGTAGGTAGGTGTTAAATCAAGCCTTTTTTGGGGCTCGTGAAGGACGAAAACGAGGAGCGTATACAATATTTGCTTCGTACTTGATCTCTTATAGATTGCGGCAGTTCACTACACCTCATAACATGATGTAAATGTATTTCCATTCTCGTTCTGCAGCATGGCGGCTATAAAAATCCGTGATGCTCGTATCGTTGTTGCTGTCATTAGAGCGTGCCCCTCAAAGAGCAAAGAACATACACGCGGGTAGCCCGATTAGTTTGGTTGCTTCCTCGCGCCACCGTCGGACCGAAGGTTATCTGTGTGGTGCAGGATGCTGCGCATTCATTTGACGCACCGCAACAAGCAAAGTGTCGGGAAGATCCTAGCATATAGTATGCACTAAACATGTTGGCATTTCCACTGCTATGCCCTCTACGTTAGGAGACGTATACCTTCTACGGCTTACGTCTTTTTCCTTGTATGGACGTCTCCACGTCCCATGAAAACGAGTTTAGCGAATAGTTCGGCAGCTTCACATCATCACTTGATCTTTTCCGGGTTCACGAGTCTTAGTGTTCTCTGGCTTCCCGAAAAAATTCGTCTATTCCGTCCGTCATTTCAACCAAGGAAACCGAGTGACAAGCATGACGGCGACCCCGCACGTGGCGCTGGCTCCTCCCTTGGCTGGCCATGCGGGCTGCGTCCACGAGGCGGCTGCCTCCATCTCTGGATGCTTGCCGCTGGCGGACCACAGATCACGGGCGCGACTCCGTGTCGTCAACGAGCGGCGGGACGCGGCGCTACCGAGAGAGGCCTCGGCAAGGACACCGCAGTTGATAGCGTTAGCCGAGGTAGAGTCGCCAGAGAGAATGTGTGCGCTCTTGGTAGAGCCGTCTGGTGCAAGAAACCGTTTGATGCTGCACGTTCCGCCGATCCTTTTACACCCCCACGTCGCTTATCATTTTTTCTATCTTGTAATCGCAGTGTTTTCCGAATGTACGCTGAATTCTGCGGCGACATCAACCCTGTTTTCATCGCCTTGTCGGGGCCTGGCAACTGGCCCCACAGACACGCACTACCCAACGACTACCATGTCAAGAGCTCATTCTCAGGGTTCAACGCCAGTTTCATTGCATGCTTCCCTTTCATCCGACCTCCGAATTCTAGCAGTCCTTGTGTGGCCACCGCTTCAGCGTCCAGTCCAAACAACCTGACCTTCTCAAACTTCAAAAATACCTCAAACTTATACAGTTCACCCAAGTTGTCATGGTGGTTGGATTTTGACTCGGACTCTGGACGAAAAAGTTACCACTTATTACTTACAAGTGCATTATAAGAAAGGGTCATGGCTGCCTTGTTCCATTCAAGATACTGGTTCCTTGCGTGTTACGTCTGTAGGCACCATGATAGTGTTGCGACAATTGTTGATTATTGACATACGCATACAAGAACATTTTTCGCGAGACCAAATCACTTTCACTCGATGTGTAAGCTTTGATCATCGCTGCCCTTTTTGTCGGAGACGCACGTGGCAGTTAGCACTGTTGAGCGCTGCAAGCCTACGTCAATCAACCCACGTGCTTTTGGTCTGGTGGGGATTTTTGGCAGCAAAAATGAGATGCTAGAAACATCGAAGGGTTTATTAAGCGGCTAACTCGTAAATAAAATGTCTCGGTGGCGCTCTTTTGAACTTGGTTGAGTGTTGTAAATATGATTGTGCCTGCCTTTGGTTTTAGTTACACTTAATTTACCGGTATTCGTTTCCCATTACCTTCCGGCGAATTATTTGCCCCAGTGACCCTCCCAGTGGCCTGCCTACGGCAACTGGCGAAGACTGTGTTGGGAGGTCGACCTTTAAAGGTCACGGAGGAACCTTGACCTCTCTTTTCGCGTCGTTCTGACCACTGATAGTCATTTATCACCGCCGTGAAAATTGTAACCTCTTTGCATTTAGGATGGCTTTTCGATTCACATTGCAGCGGAGCACCCTCGGCACCGTCAGATGGGCGTCGAGCATTGCGTACGCCGGTAGAGGCCAACCATGCCTTGGCATCCGGCGAGAAACCATCAACGCTTGGGAACGCAGAGCGCCATTGGCACCCGGCCACGTGAAGAAGCTGACCAAGAGTGGCGTCAAGGTCCTCATTCAGCCTTCGAACAGGCGTGCCTTTCCCATTCAAGACTACATCGATGCAGGTGCCGTCGTTAGGGAGGACCTTTCCCCGGCGCAGCTCATCATGTCGGTCAAGCAGGTGCCTGTTGAGCAGATCCTCCCGAATAAGACCTACGCCTTCTTCTCGCACACCATCAAGGCGCAGCCGGACAACATGGAAATGTTGGATGCCATACTGCACAGGGTACGCTTGTGCAAAAATTCACCCAACTAGTATTTGCTTCAGAAAAGTCGACTGATTGACTATGAGAAGATCTGCGACGTGGACGGAAAGCGCTTGGTCTACTTCGGGAAGTGGGCCGGCTACACGGGATTCATCGACATTCTTCACGGTATCGGACTGCGTCTTCTTGCACTTGGCCATCATACTCCATTCCTGCATATCGCACTGGCGCACAATTACAGTGACAGCCACATGGCTATTGTGAGTTACGCTTGCAGTATCCTTCTAGTAACACGGTTTACAGAACGCAGTGCGTGACTGTGGCTACGAAATCGCACTTGGCCGCTTGCCCCGCTCTCTCGGACCGTTGGTCTTCGTATTCACTGGAACCGGCAACGTGTCCCAGGGAGCTCAGGAGCTTTTCAAGCATCTTCCGCATGAATTCGTGGACCCAGCGACGCTTCCTAGTGTCGCAAAGAAAGGACGTGAGTGCCACTCTTTGCTAGGCCATTGTCATTTGATGTGTTTAGAGCTTAACAAGATCTACGGCTGTGTTGTGTCTCGGGCCGACCACATGATCCGGCGCGACGGTAGGTGCCTTTAAAGCAGCCCCGCAGAGAATATTGCCTCTAGGCGGACGGTTCAACAAGGAAGAGTTTGAAACTAACCCGGAGCTGTACGTGTCGAAGTTCGCATCGGAGGTAAGAGCACCATCCACCCTATCGAGCTTTCGCAACGAAAACACTCTTGCAAGAGCTTAGCACTTCTGTTCAGATCGCTCCGTACGCATCGGTGATCATCAACGGCGTGTACTGGGACGTGAACACGCCCCGTCTCATTACCATCCCAGACGCGAAGCACCTGCTAACTCCGACTGCAAACAAGCAC
Organism: Aphelenchus avenae; assembly: GCA_020875895.1. Classification (NCBI taxonomy): domain Eukaryota; kingdom Metazoa; phylum Nematoda; class Chromadorea; order Rhabditida; family Aphelenchidae; genus Aphelenchus; species Aphelenchus avenae. The sequence continues at coordinate 1,389,764 of JNEY01000004.1, forward strand.
CTGGATGTGCCAGGGTGCCCGAGCTTGCCGCATCGCCTGATTGGTATCTGCGACATTTCTGCAGACCCAGGAGGTTCCATCGAGTTCATGACCGAGTGCACCACTATCGACAAGCCGTTCAACATCTACGATGCTGATTTCAACCGCACGGTGGACGGGTACGTCATGTTTTCTGCTACATTTAGAGTAAGAGGAAAGCACTGCAACACAAAGTATGACGCGAATCTTCTTCCAGGTTTGATACGCCGTCGGGATGCCTGATTTGTTCGGTGGACAACATGCCTGCTCAGCTGCCAGTGGAAGCGACCGAGCAGTTCGGCAACTTGTTATACCCTTACATAACCGACATGGTTAGTGGCTGCCCTGAGCTGCTTCTCACTGCCGGCATATTAAACATTTTATTTTGTACAAATCCCAGCATTGTCTCTCAATCACTACCTTCCAAACTTTTTAGCAAGCACAAACAGTCTTGTTATAGCTGAACTGCTCGACCGACCAGTCCTTCGACAGGGTCTCTTGTCGTCCTGAGATCAAGCGCGCCGTGATCACTACCGACGGGCAGCTAACTCCCAACTTCAAATACATCGAGGACCTCCGTAAAGAACAAGGGTTAGCTTAGCAGTTATGATTTGTGTCGTTCCACTAGACGCTTCGTAGTCTGAACGTCGAAATGACTCCAAACAATCATCGTTTGTCGTTATCAGTCCATTCAGGGTGGTGCAACGCTTTTGAAAGTGACAACAGGCTACCACTGTGTTGTAAAGGCAGTAGTGTTAGCGTGCATGAAACACTAGAGCCAAAAGAACAAAAATACTAGGCAGTAATAACTTAGTGCTTTCACGGCAGCAGTAAATTTAGAAAAAAGTCCGCACACAAGTCTAAAGTCATGGCGGGCGACGAACAGAGGGTGCTCTTGCTTGGCGCCGGAATGGTGTCGGATCCCTTGGCTCACTACTACTCCATGCAGCAGAAGGTCCAACTCACGGTGGCCTCCGAGTCACGCAAGGACGGACAGCGACTGTCGACCATCGGCGATAACATAAACTCGGTAGGCTAGCGGTATTCGTGAAAGTTAGAGCCACGTTTTGTAGGTGGTGGTGGACGTGAACAAAGAGCCAGCCATCATCGACGACCTGATCTCGTAGGTTGAATGAAAGCTTACGTATGGAAGCCTGCGTTTTAGAAAGCATGACCTGTGCATTTCACTTCTTCCGTACACTTTCCACACGGGCATCGCCAAGATGTGCATCAAGAACCGAACGAACATGGTCACAAGCAGCTACATCAGCCCCGAATTGCAGCAGCTCGACGAAGAAGCCAAGCGGGCCGAGATCACGATCATGAACGAATGCGGTCTGGATCCTGGCATTGATCACATGCTCGCGATGGAGTGCATCGACAAGGTCCACGCTTATGGCGGCAAGGTAACCATAGGACACCGTCGCGTTTAGTGACTGGTATTGAGGCGCATCATTCAGGTGTCCTCCTTCGTCAGCTTCTGCGGTGGTCTTCCCGCCCCGGAGGCGTCCGACAACGCCCTTCGCTACAAGTTCAGCTGGAGCCCGAAGGGCGTGCTCCTAGCACTGATGAATCCGGCGAAGTACTTGTACAAGGGCAAGATTGTCGACATCGAGGGAGGCGGCGGCACGGTCGACCACCTCTATCCCATCGACTTCATGCCGGGCTTTAGCCTTGTTGGCTATGCTAATCGCGACTCGACCAAGTACTCCGAAATCTATGGCGTCCAGAACGAGTGCAAGACCCTGCTGCGGGGAACCCTTCGTTACCATGTATGTAGAGGAATGACCACTCGGAAACTTTTGACGCAACGCCCTTAACGACGAGGATTTTCAGGGATTCGTTGAGGCCGTGAAGGCCCTGAAAGCCGTGAACCTGCTCTCAACCGACAAGTTGGACATTCTTAACCCCATCCAGGGCCCCGACCTCACTTGGAAGCAAATCATGGCCATGATGATGAACCAGCAATCGGACGTTTTCCCGGATTCGCTTCGAAAGATCGTTGCTGATCGTCTCGGAAAGGACAAGCATCGCGAACTCATGGCCCTCGAGGAACTCGGCCTCTTCTCGGACAGTGTGCCTGAACGCCACTACACTCCTCTGGATACGTTGGTTCCGCACCTGTCGAAGGCACTCGCCTACGCTCCGGGAGAACGCGATATCGTCATTCTGAATCACGATATCGAGGCTCAGTTGCCTGCGGGTTCGACGGTAAGCCTTTGACTCGACCTTACTTCGCATGTACTAGACGATGACACTGGATTCAGGAGCGACATCGCATCAGTTTGGTGGCGTACGGCGATCCTCACGGCTACTCAGCCATGGCCCGAACGGTCGGCTATACGACCGCTATCGTCTCGCACATGGTCCTCAACGGTTGGTTCATTTCTTGCCGAGTTCTAACAACGCCAAATGTTCTTACAGGAGAGATTCAACGCAAAGGCATGATCCGCCCGGTGTCGAAGGAGGTGTACCGGCCGGCGTTGAAGCGCCTGCAGGACTTCGGCATCGTTGCGACTACGAAGACCACACAGATTTAGTAGTCAGCACCAGCTCAATGGGATCGTGCTCCTGCGTTTCCTACATCATTCGTTCGTATTTATTTATAACCTCTACTGCTCTTAGCCGTATAATGTAATAACTGCGCGTAACGAATTGTTGAGTTTCGGTACTGCTGCTCCGTACTTGCTTTATTTCCGGAACAATCCTCCAGGCGTGCCTGTGCATGACGGGTTCACGAATAAATCCTATTTTACCGGTATCATGTTGATAAAGTAGGCACTCGTTGGTAAGGATGCACACAGCATCCTCTAGGTGCCAGACACGGCACANGTGCGCTGACATTATAGTTTTAGCTCTGGCTCGACGACAACTGGATCGTCAAGGGCTATCGGTTCTCGCGTTCACTCGGTGCGAACGAGATCGTCGTCGATGGAAACGCCGTCTACCCAGAAGGAAACGTCTCCAGGAAGGGAGCGGACGCAGCCGTCAAGTTCATCAAGAGCCTCTGCAGCTGGCTCATCGTCGAAGCAACCGGTCAAGGACCGGCTCCAAGCTCGTCGTCGTCAACAACTCGTAAGCAGTCACGCATGCGACCAGTTGTGTAACCACGTGTGTTTAGAGCCCGTCGGGTCTCTTCACCAGGTTCGCGGAGGCAAAGTCGAGAAGAAGTCGAAGCCGGCCCGGGACGTGCCGTCTCGCGGAGGACGGGGTGGTGGTCAAGCCCATGGCAACTCCCGCGGCTACAACAAGTCCAAGAAGCATCGAGGACTAGGACAGCCTTAATCGAGGATCTGTGCCACTCATCTGTTCCTCTCATTGTTGTTAAACTGTTGCTCTTGTGTCTCTGACTTCGTTACGCTAGCCGGGTGCTAAGAATGACTGGCAGAATCGCCGTTGACTAGCCCGGACGCTGGACCGTGGTGCTACGTCTTCGGGTCGAAGACTCTCGCCGGGCGGGAGGAATGTCGGATCACAACCGGTTGATCCGTTGAGGAGAAATATTCTCCACAGGTTTTACCGGCGCTGCGTGCGCACAACGCCAAGCGCACTTGAATCCGCGCTGGTTTCCATAGCAACCACCGTATTTCCTTCGAGAACATTTCGGTTGTTTACGGCGTCGTTTTCGAGGCTGGCCTAGCCAGAAGTGGACTTTGCTCAAGTCACGTCAAGTCGCTGTTCATCCGGTCTCTGTGTGAGACGTTCAAGCTGTACTTCGCTGTCACCCGGTTCTGTGTGAGCCGCTAGCGTCGTCTTATTGCCTTGCATCCGGTCTACTGCTACCCGTCGTATTAGTCTGCCTTTGTAAGTTTGTTTTAGTGCTTTCCTCTTTGCAGTTCCCGTTCAATAAATTGTGCACGTGCAAAATAGCTGTGTTAGAGGTCTTGCAGGTGCTCTTGGGTATCCTAGGACCATTAGAGGGCTTGTAACTTCGCCTACAACACCGCTAAGAAAATTGACGATAGTTACAAAGCTTCCTTTTTCTAAACTAACTTTTAAAAAGGGACGCTTTTGTGGCTTCGGATGACACTCGAAACTGTTAACACTTTCCAGGATTACTTATCGAGCCTTCTTAGCGAATCCTACATGTATTCGAGCGTAGTTTAGGATGTTTGCAGTAATAATAAGGGTTTATTCCTCGTCAAGACGTCCCCAAGACCGATGCAGGCTTCGCAGAAACAGCGGTTGAACTTGATCGGACGCAGTTTGCGTATTCGAACAGTATTTCCAAAACAACTAATTATTCACAAATGCAAACGCAGTCGAGTTATAAAACCTTGCTTAATTTTATGAAGTCGAAAAGTTTCGGACGACTGCTTAAAAAAGAGCACTAAGTCAGAGGCAAATTTATCGTTGTTAGCCGATAACTTCTCGGCGACACAGGAAACGTATCTATCGCCATTCTGATACGTTGAAGCAGCTAGAGTTTAGGGATCGGTAGGCTTTGCCACCTAATTCCGAACTATAACGGTCCATTCAGGCTCTTGAAAGCTAGCTCAAGCGCGTACCAAAACCACCAAGTGTGGTGCACGGCAAACGTGCCATGCGCTAACTTTGTTATTCACGCATGATTTGATTGTCTCATTGGCGTGAAATATAAGTGCCCTTTGTTGTAGGCGCTTGCAGACGCCATATTTGGCGCAGTCCAGTCGTACAATTGACCCGCAATTGTCGTGCCATGCGCGGCTTATCACGTTTGCGTGGGAGTGCGGGCTTTAACCCGGCCATGAGGGCACCTTTTAGCTTGTTTCCTTCGGCGATCGACAACAAATGATCTTCCTTCTCCAAGCCTCGGAACAGCTGCGGCTACTCCATTGCTCAATCAGTGCATGCTCGCCCCGGATTGTTTTTCTCGTGGACGGCCAGTACGTACAATGTCGTCTGTGGAAAATGTCGTCTGGATTGAGCAGCCGCCGGAAGATGCCGACGACATTGCCGACGTACCAATACGATCACCGCCGGCATTTCAGAGCCCTACGCAGCGCATAGTGGACGAACCTCGTAAGCACTGTTTGTGTATTTTTCTAGACAGAAACGTTGTCGCATAAATCCTAGAAGTAGACCGTTAAAAACAACATTGTCATTTAGATTAAACGTCTACTAGTCTGCTAGTGCGGTTTTCACGAAAATTTTTTTCCGGATTTTTCCAATTGGCTGCTAAAGCCTGGCTGTGGCATTCGCGTACCCACTCGTAAGCCAGTTACGCATGCCAATTCCAGCAGCCTCATTTGGAATATGTGCATGCTCGCAGTTGGTTTTCGATTTGCGTCGTACCCAATGATTCGCGCTTCGCATACGACTGCATTCACAATCTCGTTCGAATACGTTACGCACAAGGCATGCCCGTGGTCACTTATGCATGCATGCGAAAGCAGGTAGCATCCGAACTAGCATTGGCTTCTACATGAGGTAGTGCTTAGTATGCATCACTGCATGCATGCCATGTGCCTACAACATGGATTAGAGCATACTCTTTTCTTATAAGAGTTAATATACCCGGATTCAGATCATCTCTGCAGAGCGGATGCTTCTCCACGCACCCGGTAGCGCTAGTACGCACGGGTTCATGCATGCATGCTTACAGCTTGGCACGCTGCATGCATTTTCTTAACTGTACCCAGCACATGTATTCTTTGCATGGCACTACTTCAGGAATTCCTGNTTTCTTGCCGAGTTCTAACAACGCCAAATGTTCTTACAGGAGAGATTCAACGCAAAGGCATGATCCGCCCGGTGTCGAAGGAGGTGTACCGGCCGGCGTTGAAGCGCCTGCAGGACTTCGGCATCGTTGCGACTACGAAGACCACACAGATTTAGTAGTCAGCACCAGCTCAATGGGATCGTGCTCCTGCGTTTCCTACATCATTCGTTCGTATTTATTTATAACCTCTACTGCTCTTAGCCGTATAATGTAATAACTGCGCGTAACGAATTGTTGAGTTTCGGTACTGCTGCTCCGTACTTGCTTTATTTCCGGAACAATCCTCCAGGCGTGCCTGTGCATGACGGGTTCACGAATAAATCCTATTTTACCGGTATCATGTTGATAAAGTAGGCACTCGTTGGTAAGGATGCACACAGCATCCTCTAGGTGCCAGACACGGCACATTTGTCAAGTAATTCCACAGCGCTCATGAATGAAAGCACAGTTGCTGTTAACACAACAGACTAGTCACTAGGGCAGTCATCTTGCGCGCCGAGTTTGCATAGCCGCGCTCCTTCCATTTCTCCATTTCCATTCCAGTTCGATGGACATCAGTACGGAACGCTTAGCGTTGGCTCCGGGACACACTCGCCTATTGCGCTGGCAGTCACTTCTCCTTAGTTCTTGCTGTTCGACTTGGGAGACGACAGTCTTAGATTCCTGCGTCCGCGGGCACCGTGGTTTTCTTCGTTTGACCAGAACTTAAGCCGTGACTCTGAAAGACGTCCGAAATTTCTCTGAAAGACTGTTCGTTTAACACCTTGCTATGTGGATGTTTCAAGCGTCTTCGCAAATATCACCAAGCTGTACAGAAAGCTTTCATGTGCGTTCGAGTCATTTCCGCCTAGCGGAAGCGCTCAGAAGCAATGTCTCGAACAATTCAAACGACCGATATCGGGTAATCTTGGCCATTGGTGGATGCATCCTAATTGAAAGGAGACTGAAGCTGCTAGGCAGTTGCCTGTGCCAGCAGGTAGGCGCAGAATCGGCAGCTTCAGCATGCGATCACGGTCATTCCTCGTGCGCAGGCGAGTGATGACATCGTCGACCAGCCCGTCACCAGAAACTACATCTACTGCATCGTATTTTACGACCAGGTCAAGTTCACGCGCGATCCGGCCGGCGTCTAGTCACTATACCTAAAGCGCTGGCGCGACAGCCGAATGCTTCGAATTGAAATGTGTTCGCCTCACAGTGATAAAAGTTTTCCGCATAATCAGCGGATATTGTCATGCGTCATTTTTTAGGGAAATGCATGCAGCACTCTGTGAGCATACATGCGTGACATAATGCATACCAAGCGATACCGCATGCCAGCGGTACCGGAGGCATAAAAATTCAGGTAACACGCATGCTGTGTGCCGGCACTTGTGCTGTAAAGTTTACTATGCGCTACATATAGAAGCATGTTGATGGCCTGTGTGCGACCCAGCGAAACGGCTGAATACGGGTATCCCTTTGGCTTTATACCAGCGAGTCGGCGTGAACAGTCATCACCGGATCACATTCCGGTAACGCCCCGCTAGCGTGGCTGCGCGCGCGTTAGCACATGCGGGAGAGTAGTCACTACAACCCTAGACGCTTGAGCGATGTGCCAAGTTTCGAATTCCGGTGCGTTCGCGCCACGGTCGGAGAGGGCTTCTCGGATAATTCACTAGGGCAGAAGTTTGATGAAACTTCTCTGGCAGTAATCAGGGAAGAATTTCCGTTTCAGAACAATGCATGCAGCATGCATGCCTTCAACATGCATGCATGCAGTCACATGTACCAAGCGGGACCGCATCATACGTTATTAGCGATGCCCGGTAGGGGTCTGCTTCCATGCCAGGCAGCCATGCGTTCGGGTGCCTGTGCGCACGATCACGTGTCACTGTAGTTTTCCAACTTTCTCATTGGCGCCTTTTTTCTACAGCATACCTTCATTCATCAAGTCTTCACCTTCTCATGTCTTCGGCAAACGGTGCCCGGTAAGCACTATCCCGGCCATCGCCGTATGCACTATTTTTGCAAATGCCGAGGCCAGTTATTAAGTACCTATGCATAAAAAGAAATTTGCTTTGAGGATTCTTGCGCTATCTGGCCCTCAAAATTCTACGTTAACTTGCCCGCTAGTGATGGGGTTGTACCCAGAATTTATTCACCAGACGTTGTGACACTTGATCAACTTCGCGGAAGAGATCATTTGCTTATTTTCTCCGGTTAGTTCTAGTGCTGCGGTGATCGCCATTCCGAACTATCCCCGCTTCGCAAGGTTGCGCTCGCGTGAGTGATCCGATAAGTTTAGATGGCAAGATTGGTTTGAACGCTTTGTCCCGCTCAAAGTGACGACGCGCGGTCGCCCGCTAACCTCAGCGAGCCCGCATTACAGCGTGTCTGCGTAAACAATAGGCCTAGAATGCGGTTTTGCTGCCCTTTCGCGCTTTTGCGGGTCACTCCACTCAGTCTCTTCGCTTTCGGTTCCCTGCGTCAGAAGTGCTCATCCACCACCGTTTTCGTTTATCGTGGGACTTCGTGTGCCACGACTGCAAGCAGAAATGATTTCGTCGAACCTCTTACCTTTCCACGCGCTTAAGCCGCAAGAACCTTTGGCCCCGAGGAACAAGATGCAGTACAAGTACATCAACCGGAACATTTACGGGTAAGTGCGTTCGTGAAAAAAGTATCCATAAAGCACATTTAACGTAATGCGCATCTGCAGTCAAGCGCTAGTCAATCAAGAGCAATAAGCTGTTTTGCAGCAAAGCCACGCGCAGAGAACTGAACTACAAGACCGTGATGTGCACGTCATGGTTGTCAAAACGCAGATGCAGCTACGGCGATCACTGCCGCTTCGCGCACGGAAGTCACGAGCTCAGGTAATGGCCCAACTCCCCCGTTCTTGTTAATTTGTAATCCTCGCAGATGGCCTCCGGATGCGATGCCTGTGCGTCGGAAGACCCAGCTCTGCAAGAAGTACACGATCGATGGCATCTGCCCCTTCGGCCGCCTCTGCAAGTTCATCCATCCGACGCCTGCGTCCGCGACTTACCAGCAGCCGCCCTTGGCGCCGATTTTCCCGGTATATTATTAAAGACGGTTAGCCATTACCGAAGAAAAATTTTAGATGGTTTACCCGCCGTTTGTGTACGGAGTGCAGGGCACGCACGGCGCGTTTGATGGACCACAGTACTACGCTCCTGCGACCCCACCGAATCCGAACTTCGCGATGCCGGTGGCCAAGAATTGCGAGAGCGGAATGTCGGATAGCCTCCATGCCTGCGGTATGGTTTGCGGAAGAGACGCTGGTAACCTGTCCGTCTGCTTTCAGCTCCCAAACCGAGCCGTCCACCGCTAGTGCAGCTGGGCAACCACACTGGCGGCTGCTCGGCCGTGAACTCTCAGACCGTCATGACCATCATGAAGGAGCGCTCGCGCATTGCTCCATCGGCCTCGCCGCTCGAGAGTGCCATCTGGTCGCCGGAGAAGCGCAATCGTTCGGCTGAAAGTAGCGCCATCGGAAAGGTGCACGACCAGGCTCCGCTCGGCTCCTTTGACGATCCGTCAGTCAGCGAGTTCGATTCGCCTTGCGACGTGGATGGCCTCGCCAAACGAATTTCCGAACTCGACGTGATTTCGAAGTCGTCTTGGGGCGAACCCAGTACGACTGGGCAGATCTCACAGAAGAAGCACTCGATCGAAGCCGCTACTCCCGTGGCGTACGTCTTACGTTTTCTGCCATTGCGTTTAATATTCGCAAATTCATGACAACGATTTTAGGCGCCCGCGAAAGGACCGGCCGTCCCGCGGCCCGTTCAGCGTGGCCACCTCCTCGTACTGGAAGGACTAAGAGAAACGGCCACGAAGGTCGCTCGTGCTTTGATGTTGTTCTTTCCCGCATTCCTCCCTTAATACCCACGGTCTCTGTGTAGTTCAACAACTTTGTCTCTATCGTCCATCGTTTTCACTTTATCGCTTTATCCTGTTTTGTCTTTTCAAACGCAGTTCGGCCGTTACCCTTCCACAAGTTCGGCGCAGCATCTGGGGCAAACAAAAACTCGTCGGCCGACTTGAGTTTGAAGGTTGCAAATTTTGTCGTTGTCCTCCCTGTTTTGTTGCTATGCACCCATGATTTGAGTCTCGTGCTCCTCCGTAGGTCATACGTCGCAGCTTTTGATGTGTTTCTTGCGCTTTTCCAAAATCCTCTCAACGCTATCAACTGATGGGGGTAGCTTGATTTCCCACCAGCTGATCAGCCTGCTAGCATCACGCCAGCGTAGGATTTGGAGTCTCGTCGTTGTGTATGTTTCCCTCAAGTGCAATTCTCTTCCGTCGTCTCTGCTTGCTTTCGTGCATTGAGCGAACGGTGACTTTGCGGGCACTGTCGGAATGAACAGTCTCTACTTTCGGTCTTGGGCAGTCTATACTTAGGGTCTTGGGGCATGGGACTAAGCAGTCCTGGGACGTATCGGCTTGTCAAATATAAAAGCACTGGACAATGTGAAAAAATGGAAGACTTATGCAGGAAGTCGCTTTAAGGTCCGACATTGGCGAAGGCATAGGTGTCGAATGGGGCCAACATGATAGCTCTAGGAAGAATATACCCTTTTTCCTAATTATTTGGAATACCAAAATGACATTGGTTCCCCTTACTCAAAATCCAAAAGCAACATGCCTGTTTACTAAGTTCATTGCTTGGTCTCGCTTTACCCACTTTCCGTTAGCTTTAGTTAGGCTTATCTCTGCTAAGGTGTATGCGCCAGTGTAAGGTAAAGATCAAGTCACAATGCCTTTAGATTAGCTTAGGCACAGTTTAGTGCCAGGCGGAACTTCGCCCTTCATGAATTGCCAATGCAGAATTCAGTATCGGGGCACAACATTTACAGGAATACTCTTTTGGCTACAGACCTGCGTGAGAGTTCGCGCACGCGAGAGGCTAGTGGCTGGCCATATCACTTCTAGGAGTGCTCATACTTCGACACAATTTTTTGAAGAAATCGGAAGCTACGTTTATTAACAGAGCCATCAGACTTAACAACGGCTTAAAGACACTAATCCAAAGACTAGAACTTAGCAAACTAACCACTTTCTAAACGGTAAAAGTTTAGGCAAGAGTTATATAGTTATAAGCAAGCGTACTCAAGAACCATGTTCTTTGATGAGATGTTAGGTGTCATGCATTACTAGCATGCCTCCAGAGTGAAGCACAGACGGGGTCGTCGAGTTAAGCACCCGCTCTGTTGTCGTACGTTCGAATATTTTGGGGTCAGCTACGTTCGGTGGCTCTGGGTAAGCAAGCACACGTCGCTGGACCACGTTAGCGGATCTTTCAACTTTATGACGTCCTTTAAGGACGTATAGCCATAAGATGATCGAGCGTCGTAACTGACCATTCGCGACAAGGTCAAGAATTAAATTTGGTTAGGGAGTTCCTGATCCTGTCATAAAGTATCCGTCCAAAGCACTGCCGGATGCACCATGGTGCTACCCATGCATCCTTGCGTTACCGCATGTATCGTAGCCCTACGTCATTCGGTCGTAGCTTTGCTGTGTGCAAATTCTGCCCACTGAAATACCCAAGCAAAAACGAATGCTAATTGCGGAATCTTCATACAGAAACCTTTTAGGGCCAAACTTGATAAATATTTCCCCTTCTTGCCGCGAGGGGACGCATGCTATAGGGGGCTCCGTATAGCTTGAAAGCTTGAGACCCATGACATCACGGCCTAAATGGGTTGCTTAAGTATAACATACGCTATTTGTGGGATTCTTCATGCAAGCACACCCGCAAAGCCCCCAACCTGGTATAATTTCTCCTCCTTAGCCGCCATGCTGCGTATGCGATGGCGGGCTCACTATGGCGTTTAAGCATGAACTCCGACGAGCCCATAACGGTTTTCAGACACGTCTGATCAATCCGAAACTTAGGATTTTTCTGAGCTTTTTATGGGCTATCGAACCGCCAAAGTTAAACGGGTAGCGAAAACTTTTTGGGTACATGCTTGAAACCGGCCCTGTAGTGGACAGGGACTAGGAGGTTGATGTCCCAGAGTCCATCACGCGGTTCAGATTGGCGCGCTTGAAGCTCAGGCGCAGTAGCTCCGCCCACCTGCGCAAAAATGTTGAAACATAGAAAACAACTGGTTTTCTTTCGACCATGTTTAAGCAAAATACAGTTTAGTGCTAATTTGAACTGGCTGTTTAATGGTAGTGTACACTCCACAATACCGACGACTAATAATCTTTCTCTTTGTCCGCTATAACTGGTGGCGTTGGCACGTTTCCTTGTCGGATTTCTGGGTTTTCGCGGTTCACATGTGCTTTTTTCGGCGGAGATACTGACTTACCGGTATCTTAAGTGTGGCCGGACAATATCTGACCTGCTAAAATCGTCGTCACTTTGTTACGATACCGCTCGCGTTATCCGCTATTAAGAAGATTAGTTCGTCTTCTGTCTTAAGGTTTGATCCGCGTTTACCAAGTACAGGGTAACGGTCCACGCTAATGCCTCAGTCGTTGCGTTTGCTGCTCGTTCTTGTCCTTACACTATCACCGTTGAACAATCGTGTTGCGCTTGCTATTTTCGCCAATTTCTTTAACCGTTTCTTTTAGCTCCTACGCGCTATGGGGCGAATATCAACGCTCGTGTTCGGGCTGTGCCACTTTGTAGTGCTGGCGTCCGCAAAACACTCGCCCCAGTGCGCTGGTCTTGACGCCGCTTTCCTCAATGTCAGCGTGGATTCGGTAAGACTCTAATACTGCAAAGATTTAGGCGGAATTTTTTGCAATACCTGCTTGAACTTACTAAAATCCGAGAATCATACAATCATACATCCTCTTTCGAACGTTTAGCCCGCCTGCCGATGCTACGCGAACCCCGTGGAACCAGGTGTGCACAGCGACCTACAGTCCGAATTCTGGATCGGATGCAACGGGCAGAGCATGCCCTCCGTATTCCGGTCTCTGCACGCAATCAACCGCACAAGCGTGGACCACCTCTTCATTTGGGACTCGCTTCTGAACATACTACCGGCAGATATGTTCTCGCAGGTAATCGAGTTGCTCATGCTGGTCGCGACCATTCTACAAAAGTGCTCTAGGTCGATCCGCGCACTCTGACCATCGAAGCCTCGGGCGTCAGCGTGTTCCGCGACGGAGCGTTCGCTGGTCTCGAAGACTTGAAGAAGTTACATCTTCGTCGGAACATATTCAAGTCGATCGACGCAAAGCTCTTCGAGGCCACACCCTCACTGCAGCTTCTGGACCTCTCCAACAACAAGCTCGCGGCAATCGAAAATGGAACGTTCGCATCGCTTCGCGAGTTGCGGTCCCTGTCCCTTCACGGCAATGCCATCGATCGCCTGAGTGACGGAAGCTTCGTCGGCTTGAGGAACCTGAGGCGTCTCGACCTGTCCGGCAACCACATTACAAAAATCACGAGGTTGTGCCATGAGAAGAGCTAAATTCTTCCGAGAATTCGCGAATATGCTCTTTCTCTTCCTGCTTTAGCGGTACGCTCGACGGCTTGCCGAATCTGGAGGAGCTACGTCTCCAAGGAAACGACATCACTGACGTTGACTGGACGGCATTGAGCAAACTTCCCAGTCTTCGGACGGTTGACCTGGGAACAAATAAAATCACTAAGGTAATGAGCCATTTGGAACTTGGATGCAGTACTCTTTTAAGGTGGAATTGAACGGATTAGCGAAGCTCGAACGCTTGTCTCTCGACAACAATGAAATCTCGTCGCTCAAGGACCTACGTCTCAGGTAAACGGACAAATCACACTCAGCTGCGAAAATGCACGGTTTCAGGAATCTTCCGAATCTGAAAATGCTGTCGCTTGACCATAATCGTCTGGGCCGCATTGACGCAGACGACTTTGCCGGATTGGCAGGCAGTCCACTGCTGAGCGCCCTTTCGTTGGGACACAACTCGATTTCGACGATTCACGGACGCGCGTTCGAGCACACTCCCCACGTCTCGACGCTATGGCTGTCAAACAACAACCTCTCATCGCTGGAAGGAAGTCAGACGGTGGAAGGCGATCAAGCGGGTAAGCAAAGTGGTCAATGCCGCCTAGTCTTTACTAGTACCATTAAAAGCACGGCCCAATTTAACCGGTACTCACCAGAACAGTATCGGACGAAAAATTGTTTACTTGTTTAGAACGTGGTTCATCAACTCAGATGTTCCTACTCCCGCTTTCGAAACTCCAGCGGCTTTTCATCTCGCACAATCGGCTTCAAGGAATCGGAAGCAATTTCCGGACATTGTCCGCACTCGAGCTCATTGCACTAAACAATAACGACATCAGGAGGGTAAGTCGGCTTACGCACGGTTTGCATGCCTTGACTACATCTTTGCAGATCGAGAGAGAAGCCTTCCAGGGCCTTCACCCGAAAATGCTCTTCCTCAACAATAACAGCCTCTACTACTTACCTGATGGGCTGTTCTCGACGTTCCGCAAGGACGACCTAGTCTCTGTGGACCTGTCACGTAAGATACCCAGTTGCGCCAATGCAATCCTTTCTGCTGCTTTCAGACAACCCTTGGGAATGCATTTGCGGCAAGGAATGGCTCGGATCCTGGTTGGAGTCGATCGGCGACGCGAACACTGCTCAAGGTGGCCTCGGTTGCCTGACGATGCGCTGCGAGTCGTCCGACTACGAGCCGTCGGACCAGCGCTGGATTACGTATCTTGCAGTCGCGTTGGCGTTCATCACGCTAACCTGCATGTTCGCCATCGGCTACCTGCTGATGAAGGAGTACTCCTACGGGAAACAACCACTCTTCACCCTTCGTCGGGTCCCGTCGGACATGGTGCAGCTGATACCGGAGGGACTAGCGTACCCAAACCCGATGACGTTGCCGGAGCCAGGCAATACGTGCCTTAAGAACGGCTCCGCGCAAAAGGAGGCGTCGTCTGCGGGTGACAAGAAACACGTCCGATTTAATGGCATCTGACTGAACTCTGTTGTCAGCGGAGTCCCGCTAACAGTTTGTGAGCCGGAATTTCGTGGTTCTAATCAAGCCAGGTAGTTCTATAGAGCTTGTTCCTTTGTTCAGTCGGGTAAGCATGTTTCGAAAGCAGCCCACAGTTTTTGTGCATGCAGGTTGCTTCATGCTGCCCGCCCTACGCTACCACAAATACCTACTTCGGTGTCAGTAATACCACATAGCCAAGCATTACCCCTCTACGTTATGTTTTTATGATGTTGACGCCAGCTGTCGATTTGAGCCTAAAAGTGCTGGGGTTCTTTTCCGAGAGAGAATAGCTGGCATCAACATCATCACGTATCTATGTGCTAACCTAGTACGTTACCTGTATCTGTATCCATTAGCTGTACATAACTGTTGGAGCCAAGTAAAGCAGATCAATATTTGTACCAATAAAACGATAATGACGTCAGCCTTGTTAGATTCCTGTTGAATCAACTACCAAGTACTTCCTATGTGTTAACGAGCTAGCTATTTGAAGCGAGTAGTAACATACTCCTAAGAGATTGCTTCACGATGCACTTAAGGCAAGCCGTGATGGACTTCCTGAAAGCAGTTGTGGCGCAGAAGCGGAAACAGATCGACGAAGTCGCTATAGAAATCGTAGGTCTGCGCCTGCTTGAACGTCGATAATAAA
>JNEY01000004.1:1406603-1425656 GCA_020875895.1 Aphelenchus avenae
GAGAAGCCTTCCAGGGCCTTCACCCGAAAATGCTCTTCCTCAACAATAACAGCCTCTACTACTTACCTGATGGGCTGTTCTCGACGTTCCGCAAGGACGACCTAGTCTCTGTGGACCTGTCACGTAAGATGCCCAATTGCGGCAATGCAATCCTTTCTGCTGCTTTCAGACAACCCTTGGGAATGCATTTGCGGCAAGGAATGGCTCGGATCCTGGTTGGAGTCGATCGGCGACGCGAACACTGCTCAAGGTGGCCTCGGTTGTCTGACGATGCGCTGCGAGTCGTCCGACTACGAGCCGTCGGATCAGCGCTGGATTACGTATCTTGCAGTCGCGTTGGCGTTCATCACGCTAACCTGCATGTTCGCCATCGGCTACCTGCTGATGAAGGAGTACTCCTACGGGAAACAACCACTCTTCACGCTTCGTCGGGTCCCGTCGGACATGGTGCAGCTGATACCGGAGGGACTAGCGTACCCAAACCCGATGACGTTGCCGGAGCCAGGCAATACGTGCCTTAAGAACGGCTCCTCGCAAAAGGAGGCGTCGACTTCGGGTGACAAGAAACACGTCCGATTTAATGGCATCTAACTGAACTAGAGTTCGTCCCAGGGCAGGGTTTACCTGCCCTGCCCTGGTCAGGGCAGGGTTCAGGGCCCTGACCTGACCTGCCCTGCGAAAATTTTTTCAACCCTGACCTGGACGCAATCGGGGCAGGGTTTTGAAAACCCTGACCTGCCCTGCCCTGGACACCGGTGCAATGCCATCGTGCAGTGATACCTTGGTTAATCAAGGTTCCATACACCTATAATAGGCTGAGATGCAAAAGTTTCTGTCAATAAACAGGTCTACGCACGCACACCAATAGGGTTTTCTTGTTTTTGGTATGGATTTTGGTATTTTCCAGGGTTTCCCTGCCCTGAATACCAGGTCAGGGTTTTGAAACCCTGCCCTGACCCTGGCCTGACCCATTTTCGGAACCCTGACCTGGAGGCTATCAGGGCAGGGTTTTTGAAAACCCTGCCCTGACCTGCCCTGGTAGTCTTTTGGCGAACTCTAAACTGAACTTCGTTGTCAGCGGAGCCCCTTTACAGTTTGTGAGCCGGAATTTCGTGGTTCTCATAAAACCAGGTAGTTCTATAGAGCTTGTTACTTTATTCAGTCGGGTAAGCATGTTTCGAAAGCAGCCAACTTTTTGTGCATGCAGTTTGCTTCATGCTGCCCGCCCTACGCTAACACAAATACCTACTTCGGTGTCAGTAATACCACATAGCCAAGCATTACCCCTCTACGTTATGTTTTTATGATGTTGACGCCAGCTGTCGATTCGAGCCTAAAAGTGCTGGAGTTCTTTTCCGAGAGAGTTAGCTGGCATCAACATCATCACGCATATATGCGCTAACTTAGTACGTTACCTGTATCTGTATCCATTAGCTGTACATAACTGTTGGAGCCAAGTAAAGCAGATCAATATTTGTACCAATAAAACGATAATGACGTCAGCCTTGTTAGATTCCTGTTGAATCAACTACCAAGTACTTCCCATGTGTTAACGAGCTAGTCATTTGAAGCGAGTAGTAACATACTCCTAAGAGATTGCTTCACGATGCACTTAAGGCAAGCCGTGATGGACTTCCTGAAAGCAGTTGTGGCGCAGAAGCGGAAACAGATCGACGAAGTCGCTATAGAAATCGTAGGTCTGCGCCTGCTTGAACGTCGATAATAAACATTTCCAGAATGGTACCAAGCTGATCAAGAACGCTGATCTCTACCAGAAGGAGAACTACCTCAAGAAGAAGGAGCAGGCGCAGCGCGAGCTAGAAAAAGTACGTTGTGCAGACTCGAATAGGAGGGCACTTGGCTTAACAGCGTAGTTTAGGGAAGCGAGGAGAAGAAGGCGAAACTCGACGTACCCGAATCAACCATGGACCTTCCACGAGCAGACGTTATTCGCAGGCTGCGGGCACGTGGACATCCGATCATCTTGTTCGGCGAATCCGACAAAGACTCTCTCGCCAGACTACGAAAGCTCGAGATCGAGCAGCCAGAGCTGAAGGAGGGCTGGAAGAACGACTTCCAAACAGCGCTGAACAAAGTCGATGAGGAGCTGGTGGAGGAGGTGATCAAGGGAAGCCACAACCAGGTCGGCAAGCACGACGTCAAGCACGTTCCGGAGTCGGATTCCTGGGACAAAATATTTGTAAGCCAAGAGTTTTGGCTTTCGAAAAAACTCATCGTCCGTTGTAGGACCGAGCGTCCCTCCTTGGTCAGGACGAGGATGCAAACCGGGACTGTGACATCATACGGGAGTTCCTGAACTACATTCTCTCCAGGTGGGGACGAGATCTAAACGCGCGAGACGAGGCCGTCAAGAGGACTCCGAAAGGCAAGTTGGAGACCGCGATGCTCAAGCAAACAATGGAGCACATGAAGCCGCTGATGATGAGTCTCGAGAAGTACAACGTGAACTTCGACATCAGGCATCACTTGATCACCATCTGCCGCTTGTGCATTCTGGACAGGTAACTGGGAAACCTTGATGCACTCTAATCGTTGGTTTTCAGAGACTATATCCGTGCGAACAACGCCTACATGGAAATGGCGATTGGCAACGCGCCTTGGCCAGTCGGAGTGACACGCTCGGGCATCCATCAGCGCCCAGGCTCCGCGAAGGCGTACGTCTCCAACATTGCGCACGTACTTAACGATGAGACGCAGCGCAAGTATATCCACGCAGTGAAGCGCATTATGTCCAAGTGTCAGGACTTTTTCCCTACAGACCCGAGCCGATGCGTGGAATACGTGAAGAAGGCGGACCCCGCTGCCTCCTGAATACCATCGGCCACACTTGTTTTCTCTTGTACATACGTGAGTGATCAGCAAATAAAGTTTTTGCTCGCCAGTACATATGATATCAAACGAAGTGCCACGAATCTAGATTGTGTACTTTGAAGTTGCAATTCCTCTTACGATACTTTTATTGCGACTTAGCCCGGAATGTGAGCAATTTCAGAATGACGAGTGCCGAAGAAAAAGAACAGGACATTCGCTCAAGTGACGAAGACGCTAGCGACGAGGAACAGATGGAGGACATGAGTGCTGACGAAGACGACATTGCTCGTATGGAGGCGGAAGACGACGCGACTGAGTTGACGGCGGAAGAGTTCTTGGCGCGTAAGGATCGCATCGATCACAGGGCGAAAAAGAGCGATGATACCGCCGACGTGGTAATAGGCGTAATGCGAAGACTGTTGGTAACGGCTGTGGTCCTAGCTCCGCATATCCGTGAAGCTCGCGCCAGGCATGCCTACGGAGTACTCCGACCTCATCCAGGAAATGAACGAGTGCGACAGTTTCTCCAAGCAGAGGGAGGTTCTCGAGCGCTTCCGGACGCTGTTTCCGCTGCTTACGCCGATCTGGAAGGCGTGGATAAAGTGAGACACTATTTCGCTCAGAAGACCTAATTCTTGCGTATTCCAGCAAAGAAGTCGCAATGGGTACGAGCACTGCAAAGATCGAGGACCTCTTCGAGAGTGCCCTGCGGGACTTCTGGTCGTCCGACGTATGCAGCGACTACATTCAGTGGGTCGTGCGTGCGGACAGCGAGCTTGGCTTCGTGCAGATCAAAGAAGTGCGTTATTTACGCCTCCTTGCACCAGTTAAACCGAAATTTTTAGAAGTTTGAGAGGATCCTCCAAGTCGTTGGCCTTCGTCCGGACTGTGCCGCTCTCTTCTGGCTCGGCTACATTGACTACGTCGAGGTGCTGAACAGTCTGTCCCCTGAAAGCGAGGCGAACGACAACGGTTCGGCGAAGGACAAAGCCGTCAACGATATGGTTTCGTTGTATGCACGCGCGTTGGCCGTGCCGCAAAAGGACCTGAACGATATTTGGACGCGATATCTCAAGTTCGTCGGTGCGTAAAGGACCCAAAATGCGTTCTAATGTTTCTTGATTTAGACGAACATGACTCGCTAGAGGTCTCACCCGAAATCCGGAAGAACTACGAAGCAGCCCTCAAGAAGTACAGCGAAGAACTGGCGCAACTCGAGGCGAACCTTGCATCCGCTACCGAGAAGGAGAGCGCTTACGCAGCTTACGTGGACTATGAGCTCGATAACGGAGACCCTGCACGCATCCAGTTGATGTTTGAGCGATCGGTCGAGCTGCTGCCGTTTTGCTCGAAGCTTTGGTATCAGTACCTGCGATGGCTGGACGTGGAGCTGAAAGTGCACCAGGTATGACCTGCCCTAATCTCTTACTATTGGAATGGCTCATCAAATTATTTCAGGTCATCATTCCGGCATACGATCGCGGATGCAAGCTGTGCTTCAGTTCGTGCATCCTTTGGGAGCGCTCTCTCCTCGCACTCGAACGAGCCGGCTTCGACTATGAGGCCAGCAAAGGAGTCTGGGAGGAGGCGAAGCAAGCGGTCAGCTCGCCGGCAGAAGGCATCTCGCTGTACCTGACGTATACCGCTGTTACTCGCAGGAATATCGTCAAATCTGGTGGGTTATTGGCACAACAGTTTGACGAAGTACGCTATGCTTTTAAGGTAACGACGACCTGACGCCGGTGGTGGAGCTCTTCGAAGAAGGCCTCGGTTACCTCAAGGAAACTGACTGGGATGGTGAGCTTCGCAAGGCATACGCACTTTTCCTCTATACGAAGCTGAAACAAGTCGACAAGGTAAGCATTGGCTGCGTGTGCCCGAGATTTACCGATTCTTCACAGGCACGCAAAATTTGGAACGACATCCTCGCGTCGGGCAACGGAAACAAGGCACACTTTTGGCTGGACGCTATTCAACTTGAGCGTGCATACGGTGACGTGGCGCACGCGCGAAAACTCTTCAGCCGCGCGGTGAATTCCACCAGTGACAACCCGAAACTCGTCTTCGACGCGTTCATCCAGTTCGAACGCGAAGAAGGGACGCTGGTCGATTTGGACGCCGCCATTGCGAAAGTTAACGCCCAAGCGAAGCGGATGCATGTTCGAGCGTCCGACACGAAGAAGCCTCAGAGACAGCCGCGTGGTCCGGCTAAAGTGCCCGCCCAGGAGACCGGGAACGATGCGAAGCAGCGTGCTACGCGGCAGCCTCAAGCCAGTCGAGCGTCCGTCCAGCAAGCTCCAGAGGGAGGCCAAAAACAGCGCGAAAAGCCTATCAAGCGGACGCAAGGGACCAGTGACGCAAGCGTCGAGGAGGCAGCAACTGTAAGCAACTTTTGCGAACAGTCATATCCTAGCTGAGTCTTCTTTAGCTCGAGAAGAAACCTCGCGTCGATGCTGACGGGTTCAAGGTACCGCTACCGCCTAGTGCCATGCGAAAGTCCTCTGCCGGAGCGTCTACCACATCGAACGCAGAGTCGACGGCCTTGCCATCGAGGGAGCACGAACGAGCCGGCAATGATTCGAGTGCGCATGATGGCGAGCAGGACTTTGGCGATCCAGCGCTCACTGTGTTCATCTCCAACTTGGACTTTCGCTGGGCCGTGAATGACCTACTGCCGCTCTTCGAGAACGTCAAGGAGATTCGTCTAGTGATGCGAGGTCGCTCGAACAAGGCATGTTTCTGTTTATGTTCTACGAAGCTCTTCGACTTGTTACCACCATAGCACTAACCACCACTTAGCAAAGTTTAGTTACACTCTTACCGTTACATGTTTATACATGAGTGTCATTTTAAGGGCTACGGATACATCGATTTCCTCGACGAGCCATCTGCGAAGGCAGCTGTCGCGAACGACCGCAAGCTAAAGATCAATAACCGCCCGATCTTCATTTCCGCCTACAAGCCGCATAAGAAGGGCGAGAAGGCAGACTTCAAATTCGGCACCGGCCTCGAGAGGACGAAGCTCTTCGTGCGCAACGTGCACTACGCCTGCACGCAAGACGAGCTGCAGGTATGTCAGTTCCTACGCGCCTCTGCTGTAAAGGTAAATTTTAGGAGTTCTTCTCGCGTTACGCGAGCGTCAAAGATGTTCGAATCGTGGAGCACAAGTCAGGCCAACGCAAAGGAGTCGCCTACGTCGAATTCCACACGGAACAGGACGCTTCGAAAGCACTGATCGCTTCCAACGGTGCAGAGCTTCGAGGTACAGTTGCTATCCATAGTTCCACCAACAAAGACACTGATATTTAGGAAGGGCACTTCAAGTGGCAATCAGCAACCCGCCTGGACCTCAACGACAACAGAGACCCGACAACGCAGCTACGGGCACTTTCGTTGACTCGAACGCGTCGCTTGCACGGGCCGCGCGCAGCAGTCGCTTGGACCTAGTCCCACGCAGCTTGAGACCGTCCACCTCTACCGGTAGAGCCAACGGTGCAGCGACCGGCGTCGGACAACCGAACGCATCCAGTCAAAACGGAAGCGCCGCGTCCGCGGAGAATCGTCCGGCTACCAACGGGTTGAGCAACGACAGCTTCCGCCAGTTTCTTCGTTAAATGATCCCCTCGGTCATTCCCCGTGATACCTAGACTATGGTGTACTTATTGTTGTTTATTCGTTGGATTCTCGGAGGAATCCCGTAATACGTGTTCGACGTTGATTTGCCCTATCGCAGGTTTTTCGAACAGATAAAGACGCAAAGTGGTACCGCAATATTCCAGTGGTCAGTTATTCGCAGACCATTTTTGGCCGCTTCTCAGATTTTCCTCTAATTAGATTTCTGGACTCTTCTGGAAAGAGGTCGTGAGCCATCAACAAGCATCCATAGGTCCACTTTTCTGTTATAGCCTCGAACGTAAAATCTTGGATGTCATCACGGGTAAAGTAACCGTAGGAAGAAGGAAAAACGGGGATTTTGACGGAATTCCGAATCCGAACATCGCAGTTAACAAAACAGCAACTTTAGGATGCCGAACTTAGGCCCCACCACCGATCACTTTCCCGCTTAGACGATTATCAATGGGACTTTTGAATTTACCAGCAGCAGACTTGACTGTTTTTGTTTTGACAGGGTGAGACAGTTTTTAGGAGGCATTACGAAAGGCTATGGGAAAATGTGTTGCATCAAAAGAAACTTTTAATCCTGGTTAACGAAAAAGACTCAGTCGCAGTCTGTTGGGACATCGTGTAACGGAGTCGCGGTAGCTTACGCTAACTGCCGAGTACTCTGTTTTTTCTGAGTTCAACTACGTGCCAAGAGAAGTCTGAGTAGTTTCATCGAGTGCATTCCTTCGCTCTATTTTTTTTGTTTCGATTGTCAAATGCAATGTGTGTTCATACGAAGGTCATTCGGTTCTTCTTTCTACGTGCAGAAAACAAAGCGTAGTTTGGCAGCGTTTAATTTCGGTACATCTAAACAAACTAATACACCGTGAGAACGGCCTTGCCAAAGAAGCTAGGCTTTTCCATGTCTTGTAGGCACTTGTGTACATCTGCTAAGGGATATTTGTTCAGCTTGAGGCCCTTCAAGAAGCCCTCGTCGAACATCTTAGTCAGCATATCAATGGCTTCGTCGATCTCCTTCCGGTCTTTCGTGCTGAGGCAGATGCCGGAAACGGAGGCGTTGTAGCGGTGCAAGTCGAGAATGCTGAGCGTCGGATGCTGGGTGGAAGAGAAGCCCAAACTAAGAAGGTGGCCACCGGATTTTAAGCTAAAAAAGTAGGTACAGGTCGGTGAGGAGGTGGGTGTTGTAGTACCATTGTAGCCCTTGGTGAAAGACGTCGCCTCCGACTGTGTCCACTACGAAATCGACGCCTTTTCCGAAGGTCTTCTCGTGGACACTCTTCACTAGCTTCCCGTTCGTCCAGTTAAGCGTGGACATGACGTTCGCGTCTCGGAGGTACTGCAGCTTTTCCTCCGAGTCCGACGCACCGAAGACAACGCCCTCGAAGAGATTTTGCGCGAGGTCCATGGTCGCAAGGCCGATAGTTCCACGACTTGTAAGGATCAGGAACGAGTTCCTAAAATGATTAGATGCGTAACATCATTCGTTCGGTCAGCATACCCTCGCTTGTCCATAGCCAGTCGTTTCATGCCGAGGTATCCGCTGACGTAGGCTACCGCCAGACTGGGCGCTAATTCGGCGTCTATGGAGTACGGGAGTCGGTGTATCACGTCCACTTTCTCGTCTAAAATGCAGTACTCCGCAAACGCGCCAGTTCCTTGCAGCTTCAGTCCCAGAACTCGGTCCCCTAAATTTCGGACGCGGATTATTGCCGGTTATGTACAAGATTGCACCTTCTTTCCATTGCGTGACGTTTTTGCCGACCGCTTTCACAGTACCCGCGAGCTCGTAACCTAAATCATATTCTTGCGCTTGCGCATGAAGGCACCAAGAAGCAAAGGGGGTATACCTGGCACAAACGGAAGCTGGCTGGGTTGACGGTAGTGACGGTTCTTGATCATCATAACGTCCGTGTAATTTACGCCGGCGGTCTCAACCTGTACCAGCACCTCGCTAGAGCGCGGAGTTTGCTCGCGCACATCTTCCACCTTCAGACCCCCTTCGTAGGAATGCAGCACTGCGGCAGTAAACCTTCTTTCAGCATATCTGGAAACCCTTCGTAGGTTCCGAAGAAACGAAGAGGAAGTGGAAGCTATCATCATCTGGAAGTCAATGATTTAATTCTGCAAATTTCTTAGAACAATCACACAACATCAACTGTTGTAAGGCATTCTTTCGAGCTTTTTCGTGGTCCATATTCTGGCACTAAAGTGCACGTAGCCCGGCACTAGCCATCTGATCTAGCGATTTCTTAGTTTAGCTCTTTTTATGCGCCAGGAAAATCACGATTTAATCAGAGCATCCCAAAGCGACTGCGGTTTGCCAGAACGGAGGGAACTTCGAAGAGTACGTTTTCGCAACCGAAATTGCCTAATAGTTTTGATAAAGCGTTTACAACGTAAGCTTTGTAAAGCCGATTTTGCTACTTATTTCTCATGCAGAACACTTAACGCCATAGTGTTTTCAGCGACCGGATGACCGGCACAAGTGAAGAACAGCGTCCGAGACGCTCCGTCCGCCTGTCAGGACGGCATTCAGAACCCGACAAACCGAAATCAGGAAGAGCAGCCTGCGCACAGAAACAGCGTTAAGCGAAGAAGCAACGAAGAGCACGTGCCCGAGAAGAAGCAACTTGTGTCTTCCCCGGACGAGGACAAGGACTATGAAGCGCAGTTCGCACCTACAACCGTCCCAGACAACGCGAGTGCGGAAGTCTCGCCAGAAGCAGATGAAAAGCAGAAGGAAGATGAAGACTACTCTTCGTCGGACTTCGAAATCGAGGTGATTTCAGATCCGACAATGAGGTTTGTGTTTACTATGCTTTTACAGTTCAAGGACACGAGCTCGTCCAGTTCGTCGTCTGACGAGGACTACGCTGAGCCAAAAGGCAGGAGGCATAAGCGCGCGAACGAAGGCAAGAAAGCAAGCCCACCGGGCAAGTCGACCGTAGCAGCTTCACCGTCGTTCTCCATTGCTCAGATCATGCAAAAGAGGACGCATCACGAGGTCAGCTACTACTTCGAATATTCTTTCGAAATATCATGCCATTTGGATGATATTCCGACACACACAAACTAAGAATCCAGTGTTCGTTTTAGGCTCTAACACTGTCTCTGGACCTTGTCGTTGATCCTGTAAAGGGCAAAAATGGCTTTACCGTACCGGAAAACAAGCCTTCGACCTCGCATAATCCCGCGAAACACGTACAGAAGCACGTACCCTTCTCGGAATTTCCGAAGAAACGAGTTGACGCCTTGAAGCTGCTGGAAATGACAGAGTTCAACGAGGAGCTGCCAAGCACTTCCAAGGCCACGGTGAGGGACGTGTTCGTTTACGCCATGCCAATATACGTGTTACAGATGCCAGTCAAAGCAAGAAAGCCGAAGCGAAAGTCGACGCGTCGTCAACGTGCTTCCTCAGAGAGCCACGACGAAGATGATTGGGAAGACGTTGGCCCTATCGCCACAGAGCCTCGCCGAACGGATACCAAGCCTGTGAAGATCGAGCTGAAGCGAGAGAAGCAAGAAGAGCCGTCAGAGACAAAGGCCGGGAAGTGGGCGAAGTTCATTCGTCAGGAAATCGCAAGGAAGCGCCGGGAGCGCGTCGAGAACTGCCACAAGGTAAGCAGCAGGGAAGTACGCAGGATTGACTGAAACACTCAGTTGCACTGTCATTTTAGGCTCAAAATATCTTTGATTTTAAGCAAACCCTAACATGTCTTCTTAAGGCCCACTTTCTCTGCTTCATCGCTCATCTGCGATTCCACATCTCCGTTGCGCAGTGCAACAGCGACGAGCTTTCCGTTGCCGTTCAGCAGCTACTGCCAGATGGCCTACCGCCTCCGGGTGCGACCGTGACACCGGCTACGATGGAGAATGTTGTGGGCGCCGTACGCCGATGCGTACAGCAACGTCTGTCGAAGGACAGCAAGCCGCGCATTCGTACCGTCGAGGAATACAACGCTCGCCTGGTTAAAATGCTGTACGAGAAACGCTACGAATCCATTCGAGATTTGGCCATGGTTCGTCTTTCCATGATTGGGACATACTTATCACAAACGCTCGGCACCGATGATGATCTTGTCTAAAGCATGTGTTTTAGATTCTCTTCGTCATTTGCCGAGAACTGCGCCTTCCATGCCGGATGTGCCTTGCTTTCTCTCCGATGCCCCGCGTATGATTTTAAGCCTAAAGTGCATGTGATTGATTCGAATCTTTAGACAGAAACACCAAAGAAGACAAGTGCGACGAATAAACCGAAGGCGTCGCCGCCTGCTGCAGCGGGAAAGACGACCACTACTCCGAAGACAACTAGAGGCAAAGCTAAAGCGTCCGAGTTCATGTCTGCTAGTTCCGACGACGAAGACTCCGATGACGACGCTGGAAACCGAAAGAAAGGCACGAAGCAGGGCCGTAAGAAGGTAGTGCCCAAGCCGCGCGCTTCTGTGCAGAAGAAGTCACCTTATGCGGACACGACCAGTACGACGTCTGAGCCAGGCGTTCGAAACTACTGGATCGAGTACTACGATGACAGCGATGAGCGATGGATTAGTACGTGTCATGCGCTTTGATATCTTGAGACTTAGCCTTTTCAGGCGTGGATCCTGCATTCGGCAAGGTGGACCAGCCGGAGGATATCGAAAAGGATGCGGTCAAGCCCATGACGTACGTGATCGGTGTCGACAACGGTGAGTTACTGATGCCCACGCTAAACCGCATAATACCACGCAGAGTTATGGATGGCTCCAACTTAGATCTCGGAGTGCGGACTTGACCGCTCGCTATGCAAGTCAGTTTCTCACGACTCAGTATCGTCGCATCCGCGTCGAGGACCAATGGTTGACGGATACGCTTGCACTTCCGGTACGCTTCTAGTGCAATTACTGTTGACAAAGTTGCGCAAGTAGATCCGATTTCTATCGGAACTTTAGTTGTTCCGTTCCAACGCGAGACGTGCACGTGCGGAGGATGCCGAGATTCGTAACCGACTGCTCAGTCGCCCGATGCCTGCCGCCATCGCTGAGTACAAAAACCATCCTCTGTAAGAATTTTCAGGTCCTATCGAACGTTCTCGAGACCTGCTTTAGGTACGTGCTGAAGAAGGACCTCCTCAAGTACCAGGGCATCTATCCTCCGGATATTGAGCCGGTCGGTAAAATCCGAGAACTGGACGTCTACCCGCGCAGTGCCGTTCACCATTTGCAAGGGGAGCTCAACTGGTTGAAGGAAGGGCGTTCCGTTAGGGTGCGTTTACTTCCAACTACGAACGTTAACTGCAGGCGATAAGCCATTCTTGTGCGCGCTTACGGAATGTAACCCTAGCCCACTGTGTCGACCTTTAGAAAGGCGAAGAGCCGTATAAGGTCGTGAACGCTCGTCCCAAGATGAACATCCCCAAAGAGCAAAGGGTGCCACTGACGCTGAACGTCTACGGATATTGGCAGACTGAGCCGTACGAGCCGCCCGAAGTTGTCAATGTAGGCATCCGCGGTGTCCTGCAGCTAACCTTATTTGGCTTAGGGTCGCATACCTCGCAACGAGCACGGCAACATCTACATGTACCAAGACTCGATGCTGCCAAAAGGCTGCGCACACCTCCGACTGCCTGGCATCTACCAGATTGCGCGCAAGCTCGACCTGGAGGCCGTTCCTGCGATAATCGGATGGGAGTTCAGCGGCGGCGGAAATCATCCGACGTATGCTTTTCCACCTTTTTACGCACTTGGAACCCGTGATTCAGCGTTGATGGTTGCGTTGTGCTCGAGCAGGATGCGGAAGTGCTTCGTGCTGCCTGGGTGCAAGCCACCAAGAACAAAGCCGAACGCGAGAAAAATGTATGTAATTTATGCCAAAATGCGCATGCCTTGTGTTAAATTACTGATTACGCGAACTTGTTCTAGAAGGCACAAGAACGCATTTGGACAAGCTGGAAGCGACTCATCAAGGGAAAGCTGCTTCTCGAGAAGATGCGTTCTCGTTTCAAGCATTAATTGCCTGCATTTATTGGTGCTCTCTTAATCTCCGGTTTCCTATTGCGAGTGACAACTGCCTAATGGGTGATGATCTTCGGTCCGAAGCGATCAGTAAAGATTTATTTCGCAATGGACATTAGCTGCTACATCTACGAGCCCATCGAGTAAACTTTGGGTTAAGCAGCTCACCGAACAAATTTGCACCAACGCCTCCCATTCAAATGAATTTCTGGCCATGCAAGATTTGCCATCAAAATTCTTTAACATTTTAATTGTAGCAATCGCACAACTCGTTCAGCAACAGACATGTATTTCGAAAGCTGGGCGCCTTAAATCCCGACAGTGAGTCATTCATTGCTAACGACCAGCTATTTGGATGGAGCCCAGTCCGCAAAACCACCTGGGTCGCATGTTTCGATCTAACGCGTGGCTCGTTTTTGGACGGCAGTGCGTGGGAGTCGTCAGGCAGGCGTCGAGACAAAGCAAGTAGACAAGTTCCAGAAGGGAAGCAGATGGACCTGAAGCAGTGACGCTTGCTTTCGTTCGGGCCTGGGTGATTAGACGCGAAGAAGGCCGGCGACAGCATGCGATAAAGCCGAGACCGCGTCAGAGACGGGAAGAGACGCTTGGTAGCCGGATGAAAGAGCGCTAAGCAGCCCAGGCGGAGGACTGCGTGCACGCGCTAACAGTTGCGGATCAGGCCTCAGCTGGGCCCTCGAGAGGAGTCGATCCGACCGGAAAAGCTGTCGGGAACTCAGGATTAGCCACTTCTCTTCCGGGGACTCCCGTTCCCGGCCTCAGCATGCCCTCCGGCAAGCTTAGTTCTTATTGTGTTTTTCTGGTACACAGTTCGGTGGGTACATTGAACTCTTTGTTACCTATGCCTTGCTGACAGCGCTTGTTTGCCTAATGTTTTTAAAGAAGAACCTACCGGTGTTTTTGTAAGGCGATAGTGATAGCATCCGATTATTGCTTGTATGCGAACACCTAATCCAGGCTTCGACCTGCCCATATACCGTAGCCTGTTTACAGTCTGTGACGCAACGCCGAATGGAACATAGGGTCAAAGGTCTCCACTGTTATTTTAAGTAGGTAAATGCGTTTATGTGCACTGCTCAAAACTGCAAGGTTATCCGATTGCTGTCCTTAACGGTCAAAACAGAAGGATCACGGCAACATCTCCAAATGCGCGTCAGTCGAAATTTGTTCACGCAGTCATGTCCACTAGTAATGAGGATCTGGTTCAAGTAATCGTTAAGTTGCGAGATAAGGCATGCTGCAGTCGCCTAGACTGGTTTACATTCTAGCTGCCCGCCACTGATTTCTTCGATTCACTATGTCTGATACGGAAGATCCGTACGCAGTCAGTGATTCTGACTCTGATGAGGACGTCAAAAAACCGCCACCGAAAATCAACATCGAGGGACGCTCGGCCACAGACTTCAAGCAAATTGTACGTCATTCGTCCTGTCCACATGCGCGAGCATCATATGTTTCAGAAAGAGTCCCTGACAAGCGAAAAGACCGAAACCGTGAAGGACGAAAAGAGGTTGGAGGAGATCGAAGAGCTGCGAAAGGCGAAAGCAGAGGCTCTTGCCAAAATGAAGAAGGACTTCGAGGCCGGAACAGTCGCCCACGACGACGACGAGGAAAGACCCAAGAAGGAGGTGGAGAAGCCCACGGGTCTCGACAAGGTTAGTAATATAGGATGGATAAGGTGGTGGGTCGCTAAAAAGTTTGCTCTGAACACGAATATGTGAAATCCTGCTTTGCTTGTGTAGGCTGTGTCTATCGGTAATACGGACTCTTTATCTAGTCTCCTAGCTGCTTCACCATCTTATGCCCGTAAGTAGCGAACTTGTTCACATCATTTTCGGTTTAGCAAACTCTCTCTGCCTTCAAAGACCGCTTTGAGAAGATGGAGAGCACGCTGGAGAAGGAGACACTCGATGATCACCTCAAGGACTTGGCCGGTACGCTCTTTCCTTTGGGCGCATACGCAGGTCTACGCCGCGTTTATCTTAGGCGTCGGAAAGGAGAACCTGGCCAGCATGAAGGACATGTTCGAAAAGGCGCCCGGCCAGTCGTTCACGCCCGAGCAGCGTGAAGCCCTTGAGATCCAGCGCACGGAGGCGGACCGAAAGCGTGTCCTGTCGACGTTCATTCAGGTTTCCGACCTGTGCCGTCCGCGTGTCTCTATGTTAAGGACGCGGGTTTAGGTGCGGAAAGGCGTAGAGATTATCCAACCTCGGAATGAATTCCACCAACCTCTCATCTTTCATCCAGTAAGCCCAAAAAGCATTAGGCAAAGTGCAGGGAGAGAGGAGTAGTGCGCGCCCGGGGCCCCGATCCGCGTCCTTAGAAATTCCTAGTGGTTGTGTCCGTTTCCGTCACTTTCTGCACTTTTCCACTTATATTATGTCCGAACAACTCTCCGCACATTCCGGCTGTGTCTCTCCGTGGTCACTTCGTCTTTTGCGTTCGTTCCGGGGTGGAGCGACGATGGCAAACATTTTAGCCGGATAGCGACGAGGTCCCTAAGAACTGCACCATCTGCGATAAGATCGTCTACCCGGTGGAGAGGATCATCGCCAGCAAGCTGGTCTACCACAATACGTGCTTCAAGTGCTGCAAGTGCGGAAAAAAGCTGAGGTAAAGGCCATGGGTTACGTATGCGAAACGATGTGTCAATGCCCCTCCAAAAAGCCTTGTTGCTGGCTAGATACGTAGAAACCATTGACGAAATCACTGAACGGTGCGCGCTTGCACAGATAACAACTTACCGGTAGACCTGCCGTTGGCAACTGACTGGCCATGCACGGCACAAATAAATAGGGCCCTTTCTCAGAAAAAATAACTTCCGTTAGCCCGTAATTCCGGTATATGTACAAGCATTCATGTGGAAACTGAGTAATCTTTTGATGCTTTTAGCCCAACGACGTTCAACTCGCACGAGAAGAAACTCTACTGCAAGCCTCACTTCCTGGACGCCCTACACCCGGAACGCGCTGGTACCTTCGCAGGTCAGTACACGTTCGTGCTCGAAACCAGGACCATATTAACTGGGATGAGGAGGGGAGGGTTCCCCTGTTGGTGGTCGAAGGCCGCCGACATGTGCTATAGCGTTCTCTGCCATTTCTATGGCTCAGCCGACCAACTGAGTGCTTGTTGCATAAACCACCACAGCCTATGATATGGTACATGGCACGGTTTTAGAAGGAGACGACGATGCTGTAGCGGACGACGAAGACGACGAGTTTGCAGTTTCCTCCAAGCCAAAGCAACTCTCATCCGACATCGTGCGAGGTAAGCTTACGGAGTAACGCTAAGGCCAAAGAGGCATTAGCAAAACGACTGGTATGCGTCAAATGCGGCGGGCAATGGACCTGATCCTCCCCCATCGAAAATGGGTCATTATTGCAATTGTGACGGAACACGGCCCCGCTGATTTGATCGGCCGATGCGGGAACGCGGTCTCTGCGCCGCTGCGAGAGGTGACCATTGTCTTGAGTAGTAGAAGAGGCCGCATACGCCCGTTTAACTCCTTTGAGTCGCCTTCTTCGCACCGCTAAATATCGTCGATCCTTGCCGGCAGATGCGCAAAGGCTCCGCCCCCACTGACGTCCATTGTTCCCTTCCAAATATTCATAAATTCATTATCGTCCTCTCGCCAATAGCTTGCTGGTCATCGTTTTGCGGCTTGAAATTTGCTTTTACAATCTGACAGCGTCTCACAAGGATGGAGATTTTCGCATTCTGTACGTGGCTCTTTAGCAATTCACATAGGTAGTAGAACCTAAACACGAATTGACCTTGTTTCTTCTACTATTCGTATGTAGCATGTTGTTTGCAGCTGGCGGAACCAATATCGGCGATGAGCTCTCGCAGCTGAAGAGCTCGCTGCGGGACAAAAAGGAGAGCTGGCAGTCCTCCGTCAATGAGGCCGCGAAGGTGGTGGAACGCAGGAACATCGCAGAAGAGATCGAAGCGGGCAAGGTCAAGGCTAACAAAGAAAGGTAACGGACGGCGTGCGTAGGGCGAAAAAAACGAAGGATAATATCAGTCATTTTTTGAGTGTTCGATTGATGGGATGCTTAAGTAGAACTTAAACCTTAAACAGACCACTTTGCTCCAAAGTCATGCTTCCCACGAACGTTTTCTCCGATACACTGGGTCGATGACAGGTTAGCGACTGGTGCCACCGGATCGGACGAAGAAGGCGCTAACGCTGGCGACGATGAGAAGCGCAGGGACCTCGAGGAGATCCGGGCCCAAGTCAGCGAGGTGAAGAACAAGTGGAAGACCGGCGACGTCGAGAAGGCGGAAGTGAAGGATGCCGCTACAAAGGACGAGCTCGAAGAACTCCGCAAGGGCGTGAACGTGAAGGAGCGGTTCCACGAGGGTCTTCAGCCGACCGAAGAGAACGTTACGAAGTCCTATGACCGATCTGAGCTGGACACGAGTGGTCAGTTTGGAAGAAATGTCGTATGGAAAGTCACTAATGTCTTTAGCGATTGCGGAGGCTCGCAAGTCTTTCCTGGAAGGGTCAGCTTACCAAGGCGGCGCAGTCGAGAAAACCGCAACTGACCTGCAAGACCTGAAGTTTACTGGTAAACATTTTACATTCACGTATTGACCCAAACTCTCCACCAATCTCTTCCGAACACCCGTGTAAATTTATGCCCGTCCATTTGCTTTGCGCCGCCCGTTGTCCGCAGCCCGTCAGCTGCTCCCGCTGGGATCAGTGTGTGTAACGCTTCCTTCCGGTTGTTCACAGAGTACACTTCGCGTTCCAGGCCTCACCTCATTCAAAGACAAGTTCGAACGCGGAGGCGGCGAGGAAACTGAGCAACGCGAGAAAACAATCCTCGAGTTGGGCATTCAGCTCAAAAACATCAAAGAGTCGCTCGGAAAGGTGAGGAATGGGTCACACGGAGGTTCTTTTGTCAGTAATGTTAATTACAGAACTGACGGGGCGTTCGAAAACCCGTCGGTAAAAGCCAGCAGTTCGTAACTTTGAGCTAAAAACGTACCAATGTTCATCTCGTAGCCGTATGTATAACAGACGTCATCCGTTTGTTCCAGAAACCAGAGGAAGAAGATATGACTCCGGAAGACCGAGCCGAGCGGAAGAAGAAGGAGATCGAGGCTGAATTCCTCCGGTACAAGCTGGCTCGACAAATCCGGCAGAAGCGTGCAGAGAACCAAGAGCCCGAGGATGGCGAAGGTGCGGAGTCTAGCGAAGGTACGAGGTCGCAAGCGGTTGACTTCAAAGCGTCGCATGATTGCAGACAAAGGTGGACTCGACGTTGAGATCAAGCTTGCGGGCAAGGCACGAGAAAAGTTCAAGAATATCGAGGCACAGGGCGGCGGATCGGTGCCAGTGCCAAAATCGAACGCCGAGTCGAGGCCGAGCAAGTGGGACAAGAAGACCGAGAGCACCGCGGAGGTTGTCAACCGACGACAGGCAAACGAAGGTGAGGAGTAGCTGAAGAGTGCCGGATGCATTGTAGCATGTCTAACCCAATTTGGTCTAGATGAGTCGGAAGATGAAGAAGAGTTCGACGTGAAGAACCTCATGAACAAGTTCAAGAACATCGAAAACGTCTCGTCGAGCAAGGTCGACAAGAGGTCCCTGGAGGAACTTGAGGCACTGCGCGTGGAAGCCAAGAAACTGCGCGAGCGATTCGAGAAGGCCAACCTTGGTGAAACCGAGGAGCAGGTTGAAGAGAAGCGACGTCAGATGGAGGAGGAGTTTGAGCTTCTCAAAGGTCCGTGTGCGCTGACAGCAAGTGCACCACAGGCACATCGTGATTTTAGAAGAACGCCAGAAGGCAAAGCAGGAACTGGAGGCGGAACTAGCGGAGAAAGAGGCGGACGCGCAACAGGACAAGGAGGAAGTCCAGGTAGCGGCCGACCACGCGTCCAAGATGGCGGCTAAGTGGGAGAAGATCCACAAGAAAGAAGCGAAAAAGGCCGAGAAGGGGAAGATGCCGCAGAAGTAAAGTGGCGTCAAGCCCCAAGGCACATTCAATTGTACTTAACGCGTGGCTCATACGTGTCGCCATTATATTTGTTCATGTCGCCCAGCCTTCACGCAGATAATTAATTATTGACATAGTAATAAAGATACCGCTACAAAAGCTTCTCTGTTACAAGCTCAGACAACCAAAAGTTTCGAATTTGCGTGCCCCCACACACTGAGAACTAGTGTCTACGATAGAATGGAAATAAAGCTTATCAGACAACAAGCAAGGTGAATTTAATTCTTAGGGTAATGCATGCAGCATGCGCTGCTTAGAGCATACATACGTGATGTATGTATACGTGATGGTGCTTAGAGCATACGAAGTGGTAGCGCATGCAGAAGCATGCAGTTTACAGAATTCCAAAATAGAATGCATGAACCTCAAAAGTTTGTGGTTTTGCGAACGTCATACTCGGTACAATTAGCTCAACACGCGCAGCGTGCCAAACTATGGGTAGCCGAGCATACGCTCATGCGTGCCAAGCGATGTATGCATGCATCCTTGTGCAATCATAGGGCATAAGGTTGTTTCGTTATCTGATTTGTCAAGCTACCGTATTTCGTCTAATATAGCCCCACCTCTAATAGACCCCCCCCCCC
>JNEY01000004.1:1430921-1451768 GCA_020875895.1 Aphelenchus avenae
GTGACCTCCGTCTCCGTTCCAACCACGGACGCTGCTGGCCCGCCACCTCCGTCGCCAACGTGCAAGGTGGTGCGCCTTAGCCCCAGTGCCCTCAACGAGTCGCTCACACGTTCCGGAGCTATCCCGATGGTGGAGTTGAACGAGCAGAAGATGGAGATCAAGGACGAAGAAGTGGAGGACAACGAAGCGAGGAAATCGATTCCGCCGAAAGCTGAACTAGGCGACAATAGCCAGGCCTCTGCGTCCAGTTTAGCTCCGGTTTAAAGCCGATCCGTCAGCGACATATACAATTCACTGCACCTTGCATTTTTATACCCCAGTTCAGCTTCAACCTTTTATATCTCGAACGGAATAAACTAGCAAGGGAAACGTGGTTTCATCTAAAAAACTCTTTTAACGACCTTAGCTAAAAACGTTAAGTGTCTGGAACGAGACTGGGGCAGCGGGCATTGCAAGCCCTCGTTGTTGCATGCTAACGTTCCGTTGGCTTTTACTCTAGGCATCTAAAAATGCAAAGAAACTTCCTAGTGCCCTTATGGTTTTAGTTATGGTTCTCAACCTGAACAAGACTCATCACGGCTAGAAATTTCATATCATCATGCGTGCTCAAACGCTACGCATGATAGAGGAACAAAAAATCATATCAAGTGCTTTATTCGGCCGATCTCAGACCGCACAAGTGGCAACGGTTCTCGCAAGGCAAGCAAACTTGCCCGCGGTTTAGTTCAGTTCATTTATATCATCAGAACAGATCTGCCCAAGCTCCAAAGGGCGTCAGACGATTATACATCTACTCAGACTTGTAAAGCACGCGCATGCATCGCCAATCGCCAAATTCGAAACTTTGCAAGCTTTTTACGACGCTATTATTGGCTTCTCCATGAACGAAAACCCACCTTTTTTACTTCTTGCCCGCTATGAAACGCCCGCTACTGCCCGGAAGCAGAAGACTCGTAGACCGCCTAAATGGCTCTTGTTTCCTTATGCAAAACGAAAGCTAATTTCGAATTTTGCATGCGCGAAAACCCGCTACCGGTTAATTTGATACGCTCCTTCCTTTTCCTTTCCTTTCCGCTATAGGGCGCATGCCATAGCGGGCTCGGTATAGCAGGGGACGCGTAAGCAGGACACCCCATGACCGCCTAAACGACTCCTTTCTAAAAACGGACTTTATTGTCGTATTCTCCATGCATGAAAACCCCTCGGACACAGTTCAACGCACTTTCTCCTTCTTGACCGATATGGGACGCATGACGTAGCGGGCTCGCTATAGCAGGGGACGCGTAAGCATGAAACTCCCGCCCTCCTGGCCCCCTAAATCCCTAAATATGCAGCTATACAAAAGTGGACGCTATTTAAGGATTCTCAATGTTCAATAACACTCCTTGGGCCCAATTTGAAATTTTTCCGTTCTAACCCGCTATACTAGCGGCTGGGCTGAGCTTCGCGCACCCGGCGCCGCTATCGGGGTCAGCATCCCAATCCTCGCGTATCACAACTTTGTTAAAAGTGGGCCACTAAAGCTGAAACATCCAGCTTTACATAACCTTTCACAGTCTCTTCAAGACCCAAAACGGGCGCATATTGCTACCGCAGCACCATGTCAAAGCTACCAATACCGTCAGGGTGCCGACGAAGCATCACTAGCAAGACAGCAAGGCGTGGAAATACTC
Source organism: Aphelenchus avenae (assembly GCA_020875895.1). Taxonomy (NCBI): domain Eukaryota; kingdom Metazoa; phylum Nematoda; class Chromadorea; order Rhabditida; family Aphelenchidae; genus Aphelenchus; species Aphelenchus avenae. The sequence goes on from JNEY01000004.1 coordinate 1,432,595, forward strand.
CAGGGCAGCTTAAGCATGGCCAAAAAGGGAATATCAAGCAGTAAAGAGAACCTGAGAGAACAAGGAGCAAGGAGAGACTTACACATATCACATGCAACCGCGAAGCTGTGCAGATACAACAGTGGCCTTCAGGAGTCTGCGTGCTTTTTCGGCATACTATATGTCTCGCGCTGACAGCGTCCTATGACTGCTTAACTGCGCCTAATCGTTGCCTATTGTGATAACGGAAAAAATACTTTTATTAACTCCATGATTTGGGACGATAGGGCTGAGAGTTACCATGTGGCTTTACTATTTCTGGCCACTATGACCAGGATTCTTGACTGTTTTGGGATTGCGAATAAATTTGGCTGTCTCTGTCATTACGCCCTTCTTTCCTGCACAACACATCCAGAGGCAATGCCGTTTGTTGACGTCGTGCTCTAGAGCGGTCTCTAGTGGAATGATGACAACGCTATGCCAACCGTTTGACTGAAACTACGGTGGACCCACCCTGTTTTTCGCTCGAATCATTTGTTAACTCGTCCCCTTCACTGAGCGGTGAACTATGAAGGTGGTTTCACTTTGTTGGAGCGTCCTAAACGTTTCGCAAAAGCTCCGGATGTATATTGCGAAAGCGGCCTAGCATTAATCTTAAGTAATCGCCTGAAACGTAAGAACAGATATGTTCATGGTATTAAAGTTTCAAGTGTGTAACTGCTTGTGTTCATGGCCGTAGTGGTCCACCTGAAAGTGGAAAGTAAAACACTTAAAAGTAAACAAACTTGTGAAGTTTTTGTGCTTTCTGCAGATAGTGTTCCTGCAACACAAATTGTTGCATTAACCGAACATCGAGACAGTTTGTTGCATTACATTAGGGGTCAATCAAACATAGTATGACATATCAAGTCCTTAACTTAGGTTGGCGAAAAGCCCGATAAAGGGCACAAGTGCAATCGGTTCTTTCATCCGTAATACTGATTTCGTTATCGTGGCTCGTTCTCCAGCTGTCATTCAAGCGTGCTGCTGGCTTAAAATCCGCCTGCGTCAAGCTAATGCGTACGTCTTTAGACCGAGCCGACCATTTGAAGAAAACCATATCGTCAGAAATTGCCTATCATGAAGCTTCAAAGGGGCTCCATGAAGCCTTTTACCACCGAGCTGGTGAGCTGGTTGTTCGCGAGTGACACCCAGTAACCTATGTTTGTTTAGACCATCGAATGCGGGTCCTTCATTGCGACCCTCGTCCAAGCACAGTCAACCTCATACTTTGTCGAAACCCTCGACACGCTTACGGAATGGTCCAGCGCCTTTGGAAAGGTACGAGTCGGCGTTTAGCCAGGCCCACTAATTTCTGTATATTAAGACCGAGATGGGTCGCTGGGTCGACGTCCTCAACCGATGTGACTCCATCCTCGAAGACATCGTCGACGACACGACAGGAGCGATGGCGATCGACGTTTCGTCAGAATACGAGCGTGTGGTCGTCTCGATCTTGAAGTTCACCAGTCTTCTCTTCGAGAACTGCTTCACGCGTTCGGTCTACTCGTCCATGGACGTAAGCAGTCCAACTTACCCACTTCACGCACAACAAATCGGCTGATTTTAGAGACTGTTGAAGTTGCTGGAGAGCCGCAAGATGCACATAGTCGCGCACACTCTTCGACTCTTGCTCATCGTGAGCAAGAGCTCCCGCTTCATCAGTCAGCACGTTCCGCAAGAGCAGCGCAAGGTCCTCTACACAAAGCTCACCGCTATCATCGAGGTACGGATCCGCAGTTTTTCTTGACAAGGAATAAGTTTTTAGAGCTGGAATTGCATTCCTAAGCAGTACGACATGAAGGCGTGCTGTACCCGGGATTTGCCTCAAAACCTCGTTATGGAGATCTCTTTCCGCACAGCCAGCGGCGTTCAGACGGTTGCCATCAACCGAAAAGATGTAAGCTACCAGTTACGAATTCATTATGACAACCAACATATCCTTAGTCTCAAGATTGTCCATTACTAAGCGTCGAAAACTTATAGTCCTTCGAAGAGGCCAACGCAAGCCTGCGGCTGCGTCTCAATGATCCTACGACGACGGTGGAGGACGCTGAGAAGGAGCTTGCCCTGGCGAAGCTCCAACTCGCGTACAACTTTTCGGACTACGAGAGCAGACTCTACTGCGTAATGGCCCGGCTTAACGCCGTCTCCGTGCTCTTCTACTCGCGCTGCCTCTTGGACGAGTGGCGTACCAACTGCCTTCTCAACGACTCTCTCATCGAGCAGACCACCGCACTCATTCACCTGGAAGTGCCAGCGGACATGCTACCGGTCGACATGGTCCGAACGGACGCATTGAAGACTCTGGCGAGCATCGTCTTCTTGGAGAATCCCAGGAAGTAAGAACCTATTTAACAACTTGTACTGACCGGTTTTCAGAGTGCAACTGGTGATCGAGTGCCTCGGCCTCAACACCTACCACGGCTATACTGCATCGCTAATGCGAAAGTCCGTCGAGGTGCTCAAGGGGAACCCGACCGACCGCAGTCCGGACCTCTCTCTCAGCTTCATCACTTCGCTCTTTTCACTTGTCTACCACATTGCCGGTGCGGAAAATGGCATGTTTTAACAAGGCATCTTTGATGAGAACCATTTGACTTTAGCCATACCTCCGTCGAGCCAGGATCCATTGAGTGCGTGCTCCCTTGTGGAGTCTCTGCTGGGCGTGGTTCGATGCTACACGCTGCCGGATTCGCAGATCAGCTTCGTCACTCGCGCCGTCCGCATCATCGACATTCTGACGGGTTTCGACGCCGCCGAGTTCAACTCGAACGACGGTATGACCGCGATCGTCGAGCGGTTCGTGCACGAGACAAAACAGTGTGGCAGAGATCTCAGCGTGAGCATCATGTCCGTGTCCCGGGTGTGCCATCAGCAGCGAAGCGCCCTCATGAAGTCAATGTTGAACTTCTTGAAGCGAACGGTGCTCGACACAAACTATGCTGCTCAAGTCAGACGCAGTAAGTTCTCGAAAGTCAATAATGGCTCTTCACTTACCGAGAAGCTTGTAACTGCCTTTCATTTCAGTCATGGAGGGCGACTTGCCGAATGCGCTCGCGCACATTATCAAGAACCCACATTACTACGGGTCGTCTCTCCTGTACTGCGGTTTGTCACCTGTGATTTGGGCCGTACACTGTCCTGCATTTTTAGCGATCCAGCTGACAACGAGCTTCATCTACCAAGAGCCCGCACAGCTGACAATCCTTCAGGATAAAGGCCTCACGGATGCACTCCAGAGATCACTGTTCAACGACAAGTTCCCGGCTACTCGCGATATCGTCATCAACCTTCCGAACATCTGCTCGGCGCTCTGCCTCAACGAACGGGGCCTCAAAGCTCTCAAGGACAAGCTTCCCTTTGAGCGCATCTTCCACATCATCTTCTCCACAAAATTCATCTCTGCGATGCGAAAGCGCAAAGGCGAGATTGGTAAGCATCGAACGAGAACAAATGAAACTTGAGAACTGCTTTAGTCGATGCTGCGGGGTGCCTTGGCGGAAGTTTCGACGAACTTATGCGTCACCAACCTACTCTTCGAAAAGATCTAATGGACGCGTTCGTCAAAGTAGGTCCAAATCTATCTATGAACAATGAATGTTTGCATTGCAGGTCATCGACGAGATCGTAGCGCTGGGAAGTCAACCGAACGTGCGCTGCACGGTGACCACTAGTTCCAGTAGCAAGTGGACGCTGGACGAAGATGACCTTCCTGGAGTCGACGATGAGACAAGCACTTCGGCAGCAGCGGCACAAGTGGACCAGTTCGGTGACGACGACGCGTCGGAAGACGAGCCGGAAGAAGGACGAACCCGCTTGACCCGCGAGTTCCGCATCTGTCACATCCACGAGGGCGTGAAGGTGCTTCCGCTGGGCGACTATCTCGGCATGATCGGCAAGATGCTCGAGGCGATCCTCGTGAACAGCACCATCTCCGAGACCGGAGCCGCGATGGTGGAGGGGGAAATGCCGCGGCGACTGGTGCAGTTGCTTACGCTGGGCAAGCCCCATCCTGCTCTCCTACAGTCCACCTACCTCCAGTCGTTAGCTAGCATTCTTCGTTCACTAGTGGTAAGTTGATTTCTTCCTTTTTTGCGGAAGTGTTAGAGGTTGCTAGCGAGGGACGGTTAACCGATGATCCACATTCCAAACCTCGTGAAGCCTACCAGCTACCTGAGGCATTTCACTGTGGACAGATCGATTGGCCTTAGAAAGTAGCTGTGATTGTTTAATGCGATCCCGAGCTAGATCAAGGGTCGGCACAAAAATCTCGTACTAGGCGGTAAACCTATAAAATAAGTAAAAGAAAGGCCGCACCCTGTGACCTCGAACCATCGTGTCTTTTAGCAACACGCCAACAGCACAACGTCCTTCGAGTGCCTCGTTTCGAGCATTATGACGAAGCTCCGCGAGTACCAGGCCCTACAGAAGAACAACCCAGCGGAGCTCTACACGAAGGCTCGCGCTGGCCTGCTCATCCACCTCAATGCTCTCGTTATTGTGCTCGCACACTTCTTCAAGCACACGGTTGTGAACGGCTACGACGCACGTGCTCCGTTGCTCAACTTCATGGCGAACGTGGAGGAAGGCCGCGCGTTTGTCATCGGCCTTTTTGAAGGCTATCGCGACCTCAACCTGGATTTGTCACTGATCATTAGTCAGCAAAAGGAAAAGCAGCAAGCTGAGCGTGAGCAGGCTGCGTCTTCCGGTGCCTCGGCGTCGAAGGTATAACAGCTACTTCCACAGTCTATGCCAATCAAAAAGCTTGTAGGAAGCGGCGTCTGTCAGTTCTGCGCCTCGTTCGTATGCCAGTACAACAGGCTCGGTTGTGGCGACAACTAGCGCTGTCGAAGGAACATCAGTGGAGGCAATCCCGGACAAGAAGAAGACCTCAGCGATGACGGAGGAAGAGAAGAAGACAGCCCACGAGCGTGCCATCCAGTCCTTCGTCTCTCGCTGCCACCGACAGCTGGCCGAGATCATCGTCTGCTTCGGAAAGACGTTCTGCAACAGCAACACCCGAATTCGGCGGTCGTACGACGGCAGCGCCACGAAGAACGCACTTGCGCTCGGCGAGATGCTATTCAGTGGGACGAAGATCTTGCTTCAGCTTCGCGATTCTATTCCACCTGAGTTGAAGTACGTTACCCACATGGTATAGCTCTATGCAGTCATTTTTAGTGGAGTGTACCTCTGCAACGGCCTCTCTCTCCTCAAGCGCCTGCTGTTCGATGAGTCTCGCGGAAGCGTTTTCCTTCAACCGCTGTTCTACAAGTCAGGCTGCCACAAGGCGTTCTTCAGTCTTGCAGAGGTGTTTTTGAAGAGCGGTTCTGAAGGTGAATATTCCCCAGGCTGGATTAAGAAAATGATATGTTGATTCCAGGTTCGCCGAAAAAAGACACGTCGATTCCGGGCGATCTCGGAACAGTGCTAGTGGCATGGCTGAGTCTGGTGCAGCGACTGATCAACGCCGATAGCGTCATCAACAAGAAGCCCGAACCACCGAGGCAGACCATCCCGGACACGTTCGACTACAAGAAGTACTTAGCCGTCTGCCAGCAGGTGCGCCGTGATTAGCGCGAAAACGCATGCTACAATTTTTTAGAACGCCTTCGAGTGCATGCAGCCGATCTTCGACATGGTAATGCAAGGCGATCCGCACGCAAGCACCGAGGACGGCCTGAAGTTCACTGAGCGCGTAATCAGCGTCTACCAGGAACTCGTGCGTGGGATGGTCCAGCTCCACCATCTGGACGAAGCCAGCAAGCAGGAGACGGAACTCGAAGTGCTCATCCACGAAATTGACACGGACAAAGTGCAGATGCTCGTCGACATGGGCTTTTCGCAGAGCGACGCTGTGGACGCACTTCTGCAGCATGCAACTGTGCCCGAGGCGGCAGAGCACCTGCTCTCACTCGCGGCGCAGGAACAGCACGCCGCACAACAACGTCAGCGCCAAGCGGCAGCCAGAGCGAACGCCAACCGCGCAAACGCACAAGACCAGCCTGCGGCAGCGGATGCGAATGCCGGCCCCTCAACAAACGTAGGCTGCGCTGGCTGATCAAGCCTAATTGTATGTTTTCAGGAGGAACCTTCGGCACTCAGCGAAGAAGTTTCCGTAGAAATGGCCGATGCGCCAGCGAGCAGTATTCCGCCCGCCGAGCCCGTCGTCGAGGTTGAACGCATGGACACCGACGGCTCTCAAAGACCGTCGACACCAACCGCTTCCACCGCAGCGACGCAGACGGATAATGTCACAACATCTACGTCCAACGAGGAAGAAGAAGTGCCTCCCATCGCGAGTGCTAAGGTCCTCGACTTTAAGGTACGCTTAGAGAGTTCTATGAAGATTCATGCTTGTTTTAAGCCGTCGATCGATTTCGTCTGCGACACGGTCGTGCCGTCCTGCCTCAGCCTACTTCGAGACGACCCTGCGGCGGTCTTCAGCGTCTCCGAGCTGATCTCGGCTTTCATGAACGAGGTGGTCGTTGCTGAGTGGGTTCAAAAATCACTTGTTGAACGCCTCCTCATGGGCGAGCTTCGCGAGCTGGTTGCCTCTGGGCTGAAGGACAAGTTCGAGACCTCTGATTACGGACGCAAGTTCGGCTCCTTCCTTCATCTGGTGTGCCTTCTGTGGCAGAACTTCGACTCACAGTGTCGACAGTCCATGCTCGAAGGAGACTTCTACGACCAGATCCTGAAGCTGTTCTTCGCGTTGACTAATGCCAGGGACGGTGCCAACACGTAAGTTATCTAGTTGTACTTTGTCTCACGCACGGGTTTTAGCCTGCTCCCTCCTGTCCTGCTCTGGATCGACCTCTATGAGAAGGAGAAGCGCATCGACGCCCGTCAAAAGGCGTACGGCGAAAGCGTGGAGCGCGCGAAGTGGAGCTACTGGGTCAACGACGAGCGCTACGGCTCTCGGAGCGGCTGGCGCGACTTCGCAGCAATTCGTTCCTCACAGTTGAACAAGGCGTTCCGCGAGGGAAAGGCGTCACATCGAATGCTACACAGCGACAAGTTCGTCATCGTCGACTTCCTGGACATGATGATGCGCCACGTAGACTCCAACGTTCCACCGACTCCAGTCTTCGCTCATGCACAGCTCCAGGACACGTTCGACATCGAGAGCGTTTTCGCTGCTGAGCGCCAATTGCGGAAGGGGACTGAGCAGCACAAGCAGATCTTGTTCGCGCTGCTGAGCATTCTCGAGGCAAAGGAGCCCACGCCGTCAGCTGAACTCGTTTACTCCGCTCTGTCGTTGCTTCTGCGCATTGTGTCCCTTGAGGGCATGGCCGACGTCTTCATGCAGGTGGGCTTTTTTCGCGCTACGAAGTTAAATAAGACCTTCCAGCAAGACGGGATTCACACGCTCGTGACTATGGAGAACTCCGAATCCAGCGGGCTCCTGTTGACGGTGATCGCTTTGGTCCTTCGAACATGCATCGACAGCCAGCTGAAGCTCTCGCAGCCTGTGGAGAACATCGTCCGCCTTATCTCATTGGGAATGCCAATATCGATGTCCGACTTCGGGTCTCGTTCGCTGCTGAGCAAGTCTAAGTACCAGAAGGAGTGGCGTCGCGTCATGCGTCAACTAGCCCCACTCGCCGTTCGAGACCCCGAGTGCTACGTCCAAACGATGCGCTTTATCGCTCGCCACAAGAATAATGAGCTGGTCTTGTCGGATGAAGCAGCCGCTACGTCAGCGGACCGCGACAGAGGCGACATCAACACAAGCGCCCTTGACATGGTAGGAATTCGAGTTCACTCAGCTCGATTTTCGCCAGTTTTTAGATTGTTCACGAGGTCGTCACGGGACTAATCGCTCGCGAAGAGCCCACCTCTGATAAGCCCAGCTCGCGCGTGCTTCAGCCATGTGCGCTTCTCCAGCTACTGGCTGAGCTCCTTCGGAGCTACTCACACACAGCGACCATCCTTACGGAAATGCGGCATGAAAAGCGCTCGACAATCGCGTTGCTCATTGAGAAGTACCTGCTCGAGTTCCTCGACCAGTCGGACATCCAAATGGCCATCAAGGCCGTCCTGCTGAACTTCACCGCCAACCCGCAGAACCACAAAGCTCTCGACCTTCTAGTGACAGAGATCAAGGCCGCCCTCCAGACCGTTACCGCTGCTAGCGTCCAGACAACGCCCGATAAGGCTAAGGCTGGTGAGACACTGTGCTCCAAAATCAACGCTTTGGCTCGGCTTGTCATGCTCATCAGAGAGAGTCCACAGGTACGCTGATTCTTTTTAAACGTGAAGTGACATTCAATACTTTAAAGAATTCCGAAACAAATCGGACAACGGTTGATTACAGAGCAACCGACAGTTTTCTGATTTCAGCAGCTGAGGCACAACGTCACCGCCACTAAGCAAGTTCTCGCACTGGTACGAGCGATGCACAAGAAGAACCTGGCCGTCGACTTCGCGAAAGCTATCCGGTATCTGCCTCTTCACGAGAAGCACGGAACGGACACGGTCAACCTGATCATCCGGATGTTCGAAGGCATTGCTCGCAGCATTAGCCAGATGCAGGCATATCAGCAAGCTGCAACACAGAACCCGGCTAACTTCCCACGAGTGTCGACCGTTGAAGGTGCTCCAGCTTCCACCAGCACCCCAGCTCCTCCACAGCAAGACGATGGTGCTCAGCAGAGTGGTGGCATTGCAAACGCTCAGCCGCCGTCTACCAGTGGGGCCGTGGCGGACAGCAGTAGCACCAGTGGCGAACAAGCGCCGCAGCGCTCGTCCGCTGGTGGCGGCAACGGCGAGGTCATTCACGCCCTCAACAGAGTGCTCGAACAGATCGGAGACACCACTCGTGGCCTGAGTGACGATCTCGACACCACAATCAGAAGCATACGGCACGAGCTGCGCGAACTCGACGACGACAGCGACGACGACGGTACGCCGCAAGCCGGTGATCATGACCACCACGAGAGTGACTACAGTCGAGATGAAGACGAGGAAGACTCGCAGATGGATGTCGACGATAGCCGCGTGGACGCCATGGACGAAGGAGATGAGCAGGTGAGTAGAGTAAATACCGCTATGCTAAACTTTTACAGCATTGGACAAGCCCAATAACCTTGCCTTAGATGGACGCGGTTTCCACCTCGAGCTCTGAGCACTCCAGCGTTCACGAACATATCGAAGACGTTGACCATGTGGACCACACTGCAGACGAAGCTGATGACACCACGCAGGAAGAGGACGACCAAGACGACGAAGAAGATGACGATGACGAAGGTACGAAGGCGTTTTTCATAGCAAAAATTAAGAGTATTTTTAAGACGGCTTTGGAGTTGACGAGATTGACGACGACGCGGTAAACCTCGGGCTGTCTCGTTTCGGAGGGCGCGATGACCCCATCTTCGAGGTGGCATTCCCGCCCAACTACGCACTCAGCAGACACCCGGTGTTCAACACCATCAATGAGGCGTCCGAGTCGATCCTCGGCGACTTCGAACTGTTGGCGGCGTCCGCGAGCTACATGGCTGGGTTCCTGTCGGGCAATGGTCGTGATGAGGTCGCGCTCCACCGACGTCCCCACGGTACTCAAATGGAATTCTTCCGCCTACCATCTCATCTACGGATCCGTGACGAAAACGTCTTGCAACGTAAGAAGCAGAATTGCGCCTCGTTGCGACGACAAGACCACACGTTTTCGTTGCAAAATTCTAAGAACTGTGCAAGCCTATGGGTGAGCTGAACAAGCGTGTTTAGGTGGCCGCCGAGAAGTGCGTGATGCAAGTGACGCGTTGGCCATCCAGCACCCATTGCTTCGACGGACTGCTGTTCGCCCAGTGGAGAACACCCAGCCGACCGAGGGTGCAGAGGACGGCTCCGATCCACTTGCACCACGTGCATACCGTTCGCTCGTCGGGAATCCGGGAGAGTGGCGCATCTTCGGAGGTGGCACGCTCGTAAGACCTAACACGATTAACAACAATTTCGAGAGCAATCGTTACAGCCTCCTCTTCGTAATGGCATGGATGCCCATCGTCGTGGTCTGCTTCGTCGCCAAGGCGCACTCCGCCGCTGGCACGGCCATGGTGCTGGGTCGGGTCATCGCCTACTGACGCGGCTGATCGATGCCGGAACGGTCCCTGGAGAACTCGCATTTGAATTCGTAGGTGCGTGTCTCTTGTCCGGGCTCTATTCTTGTTCAGGGCCATCCTGAGACCAATGACGAGCGCCAAATGGTCGACGCCTGGATTCCGTTCTTCCTCGACCGGCTGTGTGACCAGTCACGCCTTCTGGATGCTCACTCGGCTCACTACCTCGCGATCGCCATTTCGGCCTACTTGACAAAGGAGCTCGAGGTGGCTGAGAAGGTACCTGCAGTCAGGTCAGGGCATCCAAAGGAACTAAGTCGTTTAGCCGGAAGACCCTAAGCCAACTGAAACCGCTGGCCCCAAGGAGGAAGGTGGAGCTCAAACTCAGGCTCCCGCTGACGCTAGCGTCCAGGTGTCCACAAGTGCAGTGGCGTCCAGCGAGGCGACCATTCCTGCGGCCGCGGGAGACGAACAAAGCGCTCCGGTGGATCGTGCTGATGCACCATCGGCTGATGCCGCTGCAGGCAACTCGCCAATGTCGGCCGATGCCTCGTCCATCGACTCTTCGGATCTCTCTAATCGCTTTGCGGTCCTGCCTGGAGGCGCCGAAGAGCGATCCGAGACGCCTTCCAACCAGAGGACGCCCCAAGCTACGGACGTATCAGAGTCGTCTTCCGCGACGGAGGCAACAACAAGTACGTCATAAATTAATTTCTGGTTCACTGCCAGCGTTGACCATCATCATCATCAGGAAGAATATCATCAGCCCTTTTTAGCGACCGGCACGGATGCAGCTACGGGCATGGAAGTTGACAGTGAGCCTCGAACGTCATCAACAGCAACTGCTTCTGAGCGCACCGACCAGATCGAGCCAAGCACGACTACTGCTGGTGCAAGTGGCTCTTCCGAAGCTGCACCGCAGGAGGACGCAGGCCAAGATCAGCAACCGGCGGACAACACGCTAGCTCCTGGACAAATCCCTGAGGAATACCGTGATATCCTTGGAGGTACTTTTAAAGTGGATGCATTCACCTGCACACCCACCCATTTAAACATCGAGATCCCGGACGGCGTTGATCCTGCGTTCCTGGCCGCACTTCCCGAAGACATCCGCGGCGAGGTCATTCGCGATCACATTCGTCAACAGCGCGTTCAACGGGCCACTCAGCGAGCTGCCCCAGCGCCGGCACCAGCTGGCGACGCTACAGCGACTGCTGCTGCGCCTGCCGATGGCGCTGCGCCCCAAGATGGTGCTCCTGCGGCAGAGCTGGACCAAGAGTTCCTTGCCGCACTCCCACCGGAACTGCAGGAAGAGGTCCTCGCTCAGCACGAACAGCGAGTCGCTCAGCAGAACCGACAGCAGGCTGCTCCGGTGAACGACGTCGATCCGGCAGCGTTGTTCGACTCCTTGCCACCAAGTCTGCGAGCCCAAGTTTTGGCAGATGCCGACGACTCTGTCCTGCAGATTCTTCCGCCTAACCTAGTTGCGGAGGCCACTCGGCTACGCGCCAACATGGAGCAGCAGGTCACTCTTTGAGAGTTTAAGAACGGACTCTAAGCGACCTTTGCAGCACGCGTTCCGACTGGCTCGGATGCTCGACCGACCTACCCACGTCCGACGGGCCAATCAGCCCGCTCACACGCAAGACACTTATGCGGACGCCGCTAGGTTGACGCTCGGAATGGAGAAGGGCGTTCAGATCTTCGATAGAGAGTCGATCGTGACGCTCTTCCTCCTCTACTTCCTGGACTACGACAAGTTCAACCTCATCCGGTTCCAGGTACAGCTGGTGGCTACATGATGTGTTACACACAAGATCTTTAGAAGCTCCTCAAGGTTCTCTGTCTGCACCCGGGCACTTGCGACTTTGTCATCTGGTGCTTGCTCTCAATCCTCAAGACCTTGACGGAGGAAAGCTCTGAGGAGGACATGAACATCTCCAACAACGGGTGGCTGGACGAGCTGCAGTTGCAGACTGCGCTGAACCAACCGGAGAAGGTTTTGAAGGTCGATGACGGACGAGGTATGCATGACATCATGTACTTGGCGGGCTCTACCGCACTACGTACTGTGTTGCGTACCATGGCTGCTATTGAATGCAGCTTCCGGTAGGAAAACTTAAACAAAAACTCTCTTGGTCTTTGCTTGCGGCAGATTTAAGACAACATTCCTTAGTGAATTTGGGCAAAAGTTACGGCTTGTAAGCCTCCCGTACCGTTCTGTGGTAGGCTATAGTATGGTACAGTGAGTGTACCCGCTAAGCATAGGGCATCGCTGCCATGCGTCCATATTTGCCCGTAGGCGTTCTTCGAATGTACCATGCTCTAATGATCATTTTAGTTGTGGTTCACCCTCTGGCTCGCGCTAACATCGCTGGCCGCATTCTCGACACTCTCATCTTCCTCGCTCGGCACTTCCCGCTGAACTTCCTTCCGCTCTCCATCCGATATCCGCAAAATCCACCAAAGGACTTGGAAGCACTGCCGGAGCTCCACCATTTCTGGGCGGTGGTTAGAAAGTACGTTTACGGCCGCTTGAACTTCAAGAAGGCCAATCACCGTTTAGGATCAACAAGATTGCGGAACCGCAGAAACCGAGGGTGGTCAAGGCGTTGCTGCCGCTGAAAGAAATCGTCGCCACGAAGCTGGAACAGGCTCCGATTTCGGTCGTCCTGCAGCACAGCGGTGCGAAGACGCTGCGCAACGATAACAAACTTGTGGATCGTACGCTGAAATTGCTGCATGTGGTATGTAGAGATATTACCGAAAAAGTTTAAGTGGTGGATTTGCAGATTACGCAGTCCATTCCAACCACTCAGACGCAGCACCACCTCTCGGACGAGTCCATTCAGTGGTTCACGGACTCTCTTCGTGAAGTGATCCATGTGAGTGATTTAGCAATAATGTGTGAAATATTCGTCATTTCGTAGTCCTACAACATGTGGATTCCAGGTCATCCTGGAGGGTGTGTGCTTGGACGAGGGCCTCAAGGATGGTCGGAACTTTATCGTCGAGGTGATGCGAGCCTTCCCCAGCGAGCGTGCTGACGTATTCGGGATGCTGTACGACAAAATCAAGGAGCAGGGCATGCAGCTTTTCGAAAAGATCAAAGTCCTACTGGACGAGCTGCAACAGGACAAGGCGAAGCGGAAGCTTCGTAGTGTCGATAGCGTGGAGCACATGGACGAGACGCCAGCCGGAGACGCTCGCCCCAGCACTTCCGCTACGCCAGCCTCCAAGGAGGACACCGCGTCAGACATCACCCTGCAGTTGCCCACGCTAAAGGAGTTCTCAGCTCGTAACAACCAGCCAAGACGACTGCTGAAGTCGCTGGAGACCGTCAGCTACATTCGCAACCAGCTGAAGCAGATGGAACGCCGACGTCGGCAGGGCACGGCAGAGCAGAAAGAGGGTGAGAAGAGCCTTGAAGCCGCCGAGGAAGGAAATGTCCAGGTATGCCGTGTGCCTGCAGTGCAAATTCTTGAATTTGTGTCTTTCAGGACATGCTGGAAAGTCTGGAGCCTCTGTGGCAGTCCTTGAGTAAGGCTCTCGAGGAAATGACCCAGTCATACGACTCGCACGCGGTCCTCAGCCTGCAAAACGCTGCTGAAGCATTCTTCCTCGCACATGCCTTCGCCATTCCTCCAAAGGAGCCCGAGCAGGCAGTTCCATCCGCCGCTGCACAGCAGCCTGCCAATGCTGCTGCTGAGCCGGCCGAGCAGCCGTTACCCGCAGGTGATGCACAACTCGCAGAGAATGTTACCGAAGGTGGTGATGCAGCACCAGCACCTGCAGGCCCGCAGCCCGAGGATCAGCAAGGAACGTCTGGCGCACACGATGCGGAAGCATTGCTCCCCGACGAACCGGTCAGCTACCCCATGTCACCGTCGGGAGGCGCAGCATCTGCAGCAATTACATCGCGCCTGAGTCTCAACAAGCACACCCAGAACTTGCTCGAGTTTGCTGGTAGGCTTTTTCGACTGTCGTCATCGATTTCAGAACGTACGCAGGCTAAGACCCATCGTTACCATTGCAGAAAAGCACCGAACTGTGCTCAACCAGATCCTGCGAGGCAACACCAACAACCTGATGGAGGACAGCGCGTTCGCGATCCTCACCTACTTCCCCAAGTTGCTCGACTTCGACGTGAAGCGCAAGTACTTCTACAAGGAGATCCGCAAGCTCGAAGATCGTGGACGGTACGAAGTTGTTTCGTTACTGGCCCGTTAAAAAAGAATAAGTTCAGCTCTCGCCACGAGGACGTCGCGGTGCGAGTGCGCAGAAGCCACCTGTTCAGCGACAGTTTCCGTGAGCTCTTCCGCCTTCGCGGCTCGGAGTGGAAGGCACGCTTCTACATTATCTTCGAAGGTTTGTTGCACACTGAGTTGAGTGATAAGAACTTGAAACTTTCCAGGGGAGGAAGGTCAGGACGCCGGTGGACTCCTGCGCGAGTGGTACTCCGTGATCACTCGTGAAGTCTTCAATCCGAATTACGCGTTGTTCATTACCGCGCCGGGAGATCGGGTCACTTACATGATCAACAAGTCGTCCTACATCAACCCCGAGCACTTGGACTACTTCAAGGTACGTAACCGGAGTCATCTTCACAGTAGTCGTAGCAAATACGTGAAGCCATGAAGCCTGGCCTGTCATCAGCGAGAACCTATTTCTTTAGTTCGTTGGCCGCATAATCGCTAAGGCGATTTACGACAACAAGCAGCTCGACTGCTACTTCACTCGCGCCTTCTACAAGCACATCCTCAACGTCGCCGTCCGCTACCAGGACATCGAGTCCGAAGACCCATCCTACTTCAAGTCCCTCGAGTTCCTCCTTAACAACCCCGTGGAGGACCTCGGTGCTGAACTCTCGTTCAGCGTGGAGGTGGAAGAATTCGGCGTGAGGTCCATGCGTCAGCTCAAAGAAAACGGTGCGAAGATCCCGGTGACGGACGAGAACAAGGAGGAGTACGTCAAGCTGGTCTGCCAGATGAAAATGACAGGTAACTGATTGTTCATTGGCCGCTTTCTGATCGTCCACATACCTACGCTAAATAGCTGCTGCATTTTAGGCTCCATCCGTAAGCAGCTTGACGCGTTCCTCGAAGGATTCTACGACATCATCCCGAAGAAGCTGATCTCCATCTTCAACGAGCAAGAGCTGGAACTGCTCGTCTCTGGCCTGCCGGAGATCGACATCGACGACCTCTGCAACAACACCGAGTACAAGACCTACACGCGGTCCTCGCCACAGATTCAATGGTTCTGGCGTGCGCTGCGCTCCTTCGAGAAGGAGGACCTCGCGAAGTTCCTCCAGTTCGTCACTGGCACGAGCAAGGTCCCTCTGCAGGGCTTTTCGCAGCTCGAGGGCATGAACGGCGTTCAGAAGTTCACCATTCATGCGGACACGAGGTCGACTGACCGCTTGCCGAGTGCACACACTTGGTAAGTGTTGACCGCTTAAGCATCCACTATGGCATGAATAAGCTGATCTACAACCAAGTTTCTTTTCAGCTTCAACCAGCTGGACCTGCCGCAGTACGAGTCGTATGAGCAGCTACGGCGCCAACTTCTGCTCGCCTGCAGGGAATGTTCGGAGGGCTTCGCCTTCGCCTAAGACCATCGTCATCTCATTGTCCACAACTCTTTCCACCTGTTCCGTGCACTCATTTATTCTGTGACAAAATTTGACCGTTCTCGGGTATGCCTCCATAAGCGCCCTTGTGCATTTCGACCCACTTCTTTCAGCCGCAGAAAACTAGCCTGAACTTGCAAAAAATGACATTCGAAAATAACATATCTTTTCTGTTGCAAGACCCAAATGAAAGAAGTGGTCGGCCCCATTGAAAACAGACGCTTTAACCTCAGCGTTTGCTGTTCTTTAGCACAATCTGCAGCGTATTTACTTCTCTCAGCGTGTCACTGTAATGTCCCTCCTGGTTTATTGCTCCATTTGACTTGTTTCTTTTTCCGGTTGCCCGAAAATTGATTTTCCGATGTACTCTTGTACGAGACAGACATTAAAAGACTAAGGTATTCAAGCAAAGCTTTGTTCGAAGTTAGTTGCTCAAACAGGTACTGAGATAATTAATGGTGGTGGCCATATCAAGCACGCACTTTACTTCTTCAAAGAGCATCAAAATGCGACCTACCAGGCTCTAGTGACCCTAGTGGTTCAGAATGTCGCTAGTGAGTCGGTCCCTGATTCGGCACTCTTATTTCCGTACGCTGGACAGGTTTCGAGGTCTTGCTGCGCCACAATCGTCGGAGCCAGACGGTTACCTCCTTCTAGCTTACCGGTTTGCGTCGGATAACACGACGAATACGCCGTTCCAGAAAGCAAAGCCTCACAAAGGCAGGCAAAGGAGCTTACGCACGGGGAACAGAGAAGCTACCTTGAAGAGGTCTTCGTCAAGCGAGAACAGGAGCCCAAGACAACGGCTCAGAAAGGTCAGGTTACATCCCGGCCTCACCGCTTAGTACGATTGACTTTTAGTGAAGAAGAAGGCCGAAAATACATTCTACTACTCGGTCGCAGCTATATCAGTAGCAGCGTTCGGCGCTCTTGCCTACTACCTGCTAGAGCAGTTCTTCGCATCGGACTCGCCGCAGAGAATCTATTCGAAGTCGCTCAAGATGATACAAGCCGATGAGCGCTGCCTGGCCGTACTGGGCGAGAAGATCGCTGGGCACGGAGAGGACACCGGTCGAGGCCGTCGCAGGCACATTGCCCATCACCGGTAGCATTCCCGTACCAGGAACCTACATCAGACATTGGCGCATTATAGGTTTTCGAAGGACGGCCAGGAGCGCGTGCGGATAATGTTCCACGTGAAGGGGTCTCGCACGTCAGGGAAAGCTTTTGCCGAGATGGCCCAAGTCGATGGCTCGTGGCAGTACCGCTTCTTACTCGTGGAAACGTCACACTTTCCTCCCGAGACAATTGTTCTTGTTGACAATCGGTAGATTGGGCATTTATTGTCAGAATCGTGACGTCTTTCCACATTTTGAGGTGAATGTTGTTCGATGATTGGTAAAATAAATAAGACGTAGCTGCTTTTCGCGTATAGGGATACACAAGGTGTGCCAACGCGAATACTGATGCCCAGTGGGCTTTCTGGCATCAGCTTCTAACTCTGTTTTAAGGCTTAATGAACGATGATGGCTTCATTCTTGTCAAGTCGACCAGAACAGGCCGGAAGCCCAAGCGTCTGACGAGACACCACCTAGGCACTCATCGCTCTGGCGACTACCAGGAGTTACCCGAAGAAGTACCTTTGTCCACAATTCGGAAAATTGTTAACGATGCTAAGAGCTCACTTGAGACGAGCGGCTTCAGGTAAGCAGGCCGGCTGTTCAACAGTTCAGAACATGCAAGCATGAACATTCGTTTACCTCAAGCGTAACTTTTTAGTGAATGTGTCCTGTCGAAGGTCGTGAAGGCGTTGCAAGGTGACAAGATTGATCACATCCGTGCCCTTGGCGTGGGGAATTTCTCCTCCACGCGCGACAACGGAACGTACCAACTGGCGTTGCTAGAGGTCTTGCGGGGAATACTTCGGCCTCCCTCTGACGTCCTTCCAAGACCCTGTTGTTACCGAAACAGAGCGGCTCTATCTGCAAGAGCAAGGTATTCAAGTGCTACCACCGGAGGACCTGATGAGCTCATGTGGACCCAAGGATCTACAAAAGGAAAACAAGGTAAGGGTCGATTGTTCATGCGCGCTATTTGCCTCACTTTTGCAGCCCAAAGTGTCCTTTTTAGGAAGACAACGCGGGCGCAGCGACTCTTCTCTTCATGCCGCACTGCGAGCACTACATGTACGAAAACATTCTCGCCAGTTACTGGTCGCCGACCCGGCTGGGGCGCATTGTGATATTCGGCAACGACTTCCACTCGATCGTAGACTCGCTTCCTCGATGCCTTCTTCAAGACTACCGGCTCTTAGAAAGCTATGCTTCGATTTGCGAGAGCCACGACGTACCTCCATTTGACGAGCGATATTCGGCCTTCAACAATACCGCCATATCGAGGGCTAAGCAGTGCTCGATGGATACCTTTATCTGGGATAAGAATTTTAAAAACTGATTTGTAATAAAGCGTTCTGTTGAAACATGAGTCGACTTACGTGGCTGATTGTCTTGTTTAAGTCAAGTGCAGTATTAGCTTATTCTTGCCAGAGGCAAGAAGAAGTCTTTTTATGCGTTTGTTAATGCCCCAATGAGTAAGCTGAGGACTTCCTTTGGCTGACTGCGTCCTGATGCTGATGCTGGCTGGGACGTAATGCCAAACTTGCACTAAGCAGTGTATGCATGCCGGTTGACTTGTCTAAATACGCCCATACAATCTAGGCTTGTCTCAGTTTGTGGCGACGTTCAGCTTTGAAAAAGTCTTAGTCGGATGCAATTTAGAGATGGCACATGCCGCGCTGCGCAGCGCCATGCGGCCTGCGCCTCTCGGTGTAAGCCCAACGTTTTCACCGCTGCTAAGAACTTTGCCGTTGGCATCTACTGGATGTACAACCACAAGAAGCTATCCCGCCCGTGGAACGAAGCCGCTGCCTCGCCATTTATGGGACATGAAACACTTGGAAGTCAGTGATTCAATAACCTGCCAGCAAACTAGCAGAAAAGGCCTCAAACCATATGCCAGTTTTACTTTGATGTAGAACACGAGCTGCTGTGTTTCAGGAAATTACTGGCGGAAAATACACCCATGAACCGCTAAGAGTCAACCGGCTAGGTGGACGTGATCCAGAGACAGGTCGCAAGGTCAACCAGCACATCGGCGGAGGCACCAAGTTCGACTACTTCATGATTGATTTCCACCGACGTGGGCCGAACGCTCATGGAGAGACGTACGATGAAAGGGTACGTCATTTTGCTGCTTTGTGCTCGTCCTTATGGTGCTTCGTCGCAAACATTCTATGCAGTTACGTTCAGATAATCGAGGTTCGAAGGGACCCTAACAGGAGCGCGAACATCGCACTAGTCGCGGGCCTCCATGGCAAGCGATGGATTATCGCCACGGAGAACATGAAGGCCGGTCAGGTCATCTCTACTAGCGGGTACATTCCCGAGAACAACATCATCGG
>JNEY01000004.1:1457025-1482684 GCA_020875895.1 Aphelenchus avenae
TTGTCCACAACTCTTTCCACCTGTTCCGTGCACTCATTTATTCTGTGACAAAATTTGACCGTTCTCGGGTATGCCTCCATAAGCGCCCTTGTGCATTTCGACCCACTTCTTTCAGCCGCAAAAAAACTAGCCTGAACTTGCAAAAAATGACATTCGAAAATAACATATCTTTTCTGTTGCAAGACCCAAATGAAAGAAGTGGTCGGCCCCGTTGAAAACAGACGCTTTAACCTCAGCGTTTGCTGTTCTTTAGCACAATCCGCAGCGTATTTACTTCTCTCAGCGTGTCACTATAATGTCCCTCCTGGTTTATTGCTCCATTTGACTTGTTTCTTTTCCGGTTGCCCGAAAATTGATTTTCCGATGTACTCTTGTACGAGACAGACATTAAAAGACTAAGGTATTCAAGCAAAGCTTTGTTCGAAGTTAGTTGCTTAAACAGGTACTGAGATAATTAATGGTGGCGGTTATGTCAAGCACGCACTTTACTTCTTCTAAAAGCCTTAAAATGCGACCTACCAGGCTCTAGTAACCCTAATGGTTCAGAATGTCGCTAGTGGGTCGGTCCCTGATTCGGCACTCGTATTTCCGTACGCTGCACAGGTTTCGAGGCCTTGCTGCGCCACAATTGTCGGAGCCCGACGGTTACCTCCTTCTAGCTTACCGGTTTGCGTCGGATAACACGACGGATAAGCCGTTCCAGAAAGCAAAGTCACAAAGGCAGGCAAAGGAGCTTACGCACGGGGAACAGAGAAGCTACCTTGAAGAGGTCTTCGTCAAGCGAGAACAGGAGCCCAAGACAACGGCTCAGAAAGGTCAGGTTACATCCCGGCCTCACCGCTTAGTACGATTCACTTTTAGTGAAGAAGAAGGCCGAAAATACATTCTACTACTCGGTCGCAGCGATATCAGTAGCAGCGTTTGGCGCTCTAGCCTACTACCTGCTAGATCAGATCTTCGCATCGGACTCGCCGCAGAGAATCTATTCGAAGTCG
The DNA here is from genome assembly GCA_020875895.1 of Aphelenchus avenae. Lineage (NCBI taxonomy): Eukaryota > Metazoa > Nematoda > Chromadorea > Rhabditida > Aphelenchidae > Aphelenchus > Aphelenchus avenae. The sequence goes on from JNEY01000004.1 coordinate 1,458,021, forward strand.
CTCAAGATGATACAAGCCGATGAGCGCTGCCTGGCCGTACTGGGCGAGAAGATCGCTGGGCACGGAGAGGATACCGGTCGAGGCCGTCGCAGGCACATTGCCCATCACCGGTAGCATTCCCGTTCCAGGAACCTACATCATACTTTGGCGCATTACAGGTTTTCGAAGGACGGCCAGGAGCGCGTCCGAATAATGTTCCACGTGAAGGGGTCTCGCACGTCAGGGAAGGCATTCGCCGAAATGGCCCAAGTCGATGGTTCATGGCAGTACCGCTTCTTACTCGTGGAGACGTCACACTTTCCTCCCGAGACAATTGTTCTTGTTGACAATCGGTAGATTGGGCATTTATTGTCAGAAACGTGACGTCTTTCCACGTTTTGAGGTGAATTTTTTCGATGATTGGTAAAATAAATAAGACGTTTCTGCTTTCCCCGTATAGCGATATCCAAGGTGTGCCAGGACGAATACTGATGCCAGTGGGCTAGAATTGCATCAACTTCAAGCTCTATTTCAAGCCTTAATGAACGATGATGGCTTCATTCTTGTGAAGTCGACCAGAAGAGGCCGGAAGCCCAAGCGTCTGACGAGACACCACCTGGGAACTCATCGCTTCGGCGACGACCATGAGTTACCCGAAGAAGTACCTTTATCCACAATTCGGAAAATTGTTAACGATGCTAAGAGCTCACTTGAGACGAGCGGCTTCAGGTGAGCAGGCCGGCTGTTCAACAGTTCAGAACATGCCAGCATGAATATTCGTTTACCTCAAGCGTAACTTTTTAGTGAATGTGTCCTGTCGAAGGTCGTGAAGGCGTTGCAAGGTGACAAGATTGATCAAATCCGTGCCCTTGGCGTGGGGAATTTCTCCTCCACGCGCGACAACGGAACGTACCAACTAGCGTTGCTAGAGGTCTTGCGAGAACGCTTCGGCCTTCCTCCGACGTCCTTCCAAGACCCGGTTGTTACCGAAACAGAGCGGCTCTATCTGCAAGAGCAAGGTATTCAAGTGCTACCACCGGAGGACCTGATGAGCTCATGTGGACCCAAGGATCTACAAAAGGAAAACAAGGTAAGGGTCGATTGTTCATGCGCGCTATTTGCCTCACTTTTGCAGCCCAAAGTGTCCTTTTTAGGAAGACAACGCGGGCGCAGCGACTCTTCTCTTCATGCCGCACTGCGAGCACTACATGTACGAAAACATTCTCGCCAGTTACTGGTCGCCGACCCGGCTGGGGCGCATTGTGATATTCGGCAACGACTTCCACTCGATCGTAGACTCGCTTCCTCGATGCCTTCTTCAAGACTACCGGCTCTTAGAAAGCTATGCTTCGATTTGCGAGAGCCACGACGTACCTCCATTTGACGAGCGATATTCGGCCTTCAACAATACCGCCATATCGAGGGCTAAGCAGTGCTCGATGGATACCTTTATCTGGGATAAGAATTTTAAAAACTGATTTGTAATAAAGCGTTCTGTTGAAACATGAGTCGACTTACGTGGCTGATTGTCTTGTTTAAGTCAAGTGCAGTATTAGCTTATTCTTGCCAGAGGCAAGAAGAAGTCTTTTTATGCGTTTGTTAATGCCCCAATGAGTAAGCTGAGGACTTCCTTTGGCTGACTGCGTCCTGATGCTGATGCTGGCTGGGACGTAATGCCAAACTTGCACTAAGCAGTGTATGCATGCCGGTTGACTTGTCTAAATACGCCCATACAATCTAGGCTTGTCTCAGTTTGTGGCGACGTTCAGCTTTGAAAAAGTCTTAGTCGGATGCAATTTAGAGATGGCACATGCCGCGCTGCGCAGCGCCATGCGGCCTGCGCCTCTCGGTGTAAGCCCAACGTTTTCACCGCTGCTAAGAACTTTGCCGTTGGCATCTACTGGATGTACAACCACAAGAAGCTATCCCGCCCGTGGAACGAAGCCGCTGCCTCGCCATTTATGGGACATGAAACACTTGGAAGTCAGTGATTCAATAACCTGCCAGCAAACTAGCAGAAAAGGCCTCAAACCATATGCCAGTTTTACTTTGATGTAGAACACGAGCTGCTGTGTTTCAGGAAATTACTGGCGGAAAATACACCCATGAACCGCTAAGAGTCAACCGGCTAGGTGGACGTGATCCAGAGACAGGTCGCAAGGTCAACCAGCACATCGGCGGAGGCACCAAGTTCGACTACTTCATGATTGATTTCCACCGACGTGGGCCGAACGCTCATGGAGAGACGTACGATGAAAGGGTACGTCATTTTACTGCTGTCTGCTCATCCTTATGACGCTTTGTCGCAAGCATTCTAATGAAGTTACGTTCAGATAATCGAGGTTCGAAGGGATCCCAACAGGAGCGCGAACATCGCACTAGTCGCGGGCCTCCATGGCAAGCGATGGATTATCGCCACGGAGAACATGAAGGCCGGTCAGATCATCTCTACTAGCGGGTACATTCCCGAGAACAACATCATCGGCAGGGAAGGAAACGCATATCCTCTCGGAGCGCTTGCGCCTGGAACGCTGATCAACACGGTGGAGCGGTACCCAACCCCAGACTCCGACGTGTTCGTCGTATTGGCAGGTAGTGCTGCTGAAATTGTGCGTCATCAAGGCGACTACACTGTTGTTAGGGTAAGTTACGAGCTTGCGATGCATTAACGTCACCTCCCAGTCGTCAGTCTAACGTCCTACTTTCTTTCAGCTCCCGCACAAGCATGAGTTCTCCATGCACAAAACGTGCATGTGCACGGTGGGACGCGTCTCCAACGCTGAGTACCTGGAGCTCGAGTATGGCTCTGCGCAAATGCATCGTCGTTTCGGCTACAAGATGTCCAGCGGGTTGTGGCACAAGAAGGACGGCTACCAGGGGCGCAAGATTTATCCGCAACCACCCGTTCGCGTTCTCGACACGCCTCCTGAAGCGCCGCCGGAGAAGATCAAATTCACGCTTACGAGCGAACAGCTTAGCGGTCACCAGGGAAACAACCGTGTCCCCGTTCTTGTGTCTCATACGCAGTGGAGATTTGAGGATGTCTGAGGTTTTGTTTTGTTCGAATAAACTGTTCACACGTTCGATCGAATTTCGATTGGTTGCAGGTTGAAATCCAGGGAAAATTTATGCATTCGTAACTGTTTGACATAAACATTTCTTAATCAAGCGTCAAGTTATGGGTGTAACTGTTCATTTTTCATTTCCGCCTAGTAATCACTTTGGCATGGATACAACAATGATTCGGCGAAACCTCCGTGAAGTTCTACAAAACGTTCAGAGCGTTGCAGCTGCTGTAGGCCGGCAGTCCCCGCGTCTAGTCGCTGTATCGAAGACGTTTCCGTCGGACGCGGTGGTCGCCTGCTACGAAGAGGGTCAACGACACTTTGGCGAGAACTATGTTAACGAGTTAGTAGAGAAGGCACGACAACTCGCCGCCACCTGTCCCGAAGTTCGATGGCATTTTATCGGGCGGTTGCAATCGAATAAGGTGAGGTACTAGGCATTTGTTTTATTGAGCTTTTATTCTCATGCCTAAACGGCATATCCTTGAAAATACTTGTTTTTGTTCAGATCAAGAAGATCGTGGAGGTGCCGAATCTGTGGTGCGTCGAGACCTTGGAGACCGAGAAGCACGCGAGTGTCCTTCAGTCAGCTGTGAGCTCAGTCGGCACACAACTGAACGTCTTCGTGCAAGTAAATACCAGCGGCGAAGCGAATAAAGGAGGTGTTGAACCGAACGAAGTTGGAGACCTCCTAAGGTACATCGAACAAGAATGCCCCAACTTGCAACTGCGAGGTAAGTGCTTTTAAGTCTTCTGGCAATGGCCATTTGAGTCTGGGACCTCCAGACCCTTAAGTCCTTTAGGGCTAATGACGATTGGATCGATAGCGGAAAGCAGCAACAACAGAGCAGAGAATGCGGACTTCCAGCGCTTGAAGGATGTGAGGGCAAGTGTCTGCAAATCGCTAGGACGCGACGAGGAGTCCCTGGAGCTATCGATGGGAATGTCGCAGGACTATGAGACGGCTATCAAGTATGGAAGTACAAACGTTCGCGTCGGGTCGACCATCTTCGGTGCACGATCCTACCCTCCCAAGTCGTAAAGCTCTCACCTAGCCTGCTATGAATTATGTGTTAGCAAAATAAACTTTCCATTCTGCTGACGTGCACACTCAAACATCGCTTGCCTTCCGCAGTAAGATCTCTTTGCAACTGCATTAGGCCCCATGCCCCACTATGTAATGGTGACCAGTTCAGATGTCTCAAATAATCGCTACCCAACGCCTCGTCTTGAAGGAGTTGCCACGCCCCGAGTCTCCATCAGAAACGCGCTCGAAAGACGAATTCCGGCCGATAGGTTAGGAAAACTTGTCATTCATTGATCAACTTGCGGTTCCTACTAAGCAACATCAGCTAGCATTTTCAGTGGCCAAGGCAAAGGTGCTTGACGGTGCTGGTGGAAGCGGATACGTCGAAATCGGCAACACAAAGGTCATTTGTTCGGTGTATGCAGCCCTCTTATAAACAGCTTTTGATAATTCGGCTTTAGAAATGGACCGAAGGAGCAGACAAGCGGAGACTTCAAGAATGACGAGGGCACCGTCAATGTAGGTTTGCCAAGGAATACTGCAAAAACTTGGCAAAGAAGACACAAATGCTGAAACAAATAACGCTAAGCGGACCTTTGAAAACATAAGACAATACCACAACGAGTTCTAGGCTTGTTAGGTTTTTTCTCCTATTTGCATTCGATGGTCTGTTGCAGATTACGATTCACGGCGCAGATTCTGGGATCCGCTACTCCGTCGAATCGGCGTTACACGCTGCCGTCTGTATGAAGAAGCTCGCTCGGGTAAGCCTACTACGACGGCAACGGAAGGGGATCGACAAGTTCACGACTTCCTTTGCAGACCGAAGTCGACGTGGAAATCAATGTCCTGGCGGATGACGGAGGGGTGCTAGCAGCGTGCATGATGGCCGCCGGCGTAGCCGTGTCCTCCGCAAACATCGAAATGTTCGACACGGTGCTGGCTTGCAGCCTTATGATCGCCAAAGATGGAACACTGCTTTTGGACCCAACGGCATCGCAGATAGAGTCTCATCGCGAGAAAGGCACATTTGGCGCGACTCTGACAGTCGCAATCATGCCGTCGCTTGGACAGGTACGCTACTCTGATCCGGTGCGCGGTAATACCGTTGGTTTAGATAATCTGCGCAGAGGCAATTGGAGTCACCACGAAGAAGGAACTGGAAGCCGCCGTGGACTACGGATTTCAGAAGTGCCTCCTCTTGCACCCCGTGATCTCTAAGGCCCTGCGAGCTACGGTCGCCCTGCTTCCGCTGTGATACTTATCCGCGTTGCGTTTCCAATTAAATTCGTGTTACGAACGTGTTTAGTCCGCATCGAACTTATCTACTCTTAGCAGCCTAGTGTGCAAAACAAGTTAACACAGGGGCCAAATAACTTGGAGAAGTTAATGGAGACATTGAATGAGTTGCTAGACCAGAACGAGGCGCTGGTGTAGGGAACGTGTTCGATGCATAGGTGTACGAAGGTAGTCGGTTGCCTACGGCGGGCTTTCTTGGTTCCTCGTGCTTCCTGAACCCGTTTTAATGCCATTAAGTCAGAAAGATATTGTGCTTCTAGGCCCCATGGAAGGAGACTTGCGAACTTGGCTGGATACGATAAAATCAGCGTAGACGTGTGCAATGGAATCTCTGCGAGGGACTATCTCTCGACCTTCTTCTAAAAAAATTTTCAACTGAAAGCGAGTAATATTCTTCATGAAAGCAGTAACGTACAGTTTGCCGTGTCTCCCGAGGCAGAAGGCAATCGATAGCCATAACTCGGACCTTCTGGTGATTGCCGTTAGTGCCGCTGATGCGACTGCCGGGGAACTGGAAGTGGATGAGCTTCTGCATGGTGGCCAAACTCGCGGGAAGGCACCACTTCTTTACGACTCAGCCCGTTAGCCGCCCTTCCTCCTCCCGTTCGTTGCTCTCGAGCAGCGCCATCAAGTTCAGAGTGCGAGGTTGTCACTACGCCCGGACTCTGTGGGCATCCCACCTTGGGCTTGAATTGTCGCATGCGATTCGCCTTTTTCCCGTCCTCCGGTCCTCGCCGGGTCCTCCGCCCTTTCCCGCCTCGTAGACCATACCGAATCAGCCAAAGTGAACTGTGTCGTGCTTTGCGCGGGCCCCTCTCTGCTGGTATTAATAGGATCACTATAACCTAAAGACCAGGAGCTGAAACTACACTATAACCTAAAGCGATGGCGTCATGCACCAAAGATTTTTGACAAGCTGCGATGGAAGTTCAGTGAAACTTATCGCGCGCCAACCAGGGCATAATTCCGGTTTTTTTCGGAAAACGCATGCAGCATGCCGCGCTCTGTACATGCATGCGTGGAGGTAACGCATACCAAGCGGTACCGCATGTAGAAACATACTTGCTCGGTATCGCATGCTAACGGTACAGGATGTAGGAAAGTTCAAACATCACGTTGTGTGCAAGTCTGTGACAGACAACTCGTGAGCAACGGCTGAATAAGACGATCTTCTCACAGTTTGCAACTGCCTAAAGGCTGTTTTGGGAAGCACCGGCTGCCGTCGCTGCTTGCGCGATAGCGCACGCGAGAGGCTAGTAGCATAATATGGTAGGTAGTCGTGACTCCACTTAACGCGCTTCAGGTGCTAGTACCCCAACGCAGCGAAGTTGTTCGCCTGTCAAAATTCACAAAATGTCTACTCTGATGCTGTTTTTTCGAAGCAATTTGCAAACATCTAGATTTACTAACGGTAGGATTAACTAGTCAACAATGGAAATATTTGACGGGTTGTAAACGGTGTCCTCATAGACGTCTTTGGACACCTTGTCGCGAATTCTTAGCCGTGACGCGAGGTATCCTGGTGAGAACTGCTTTGTCGGGTCCGCCAACCTCACGGCGTCCACGTCGACGCTCGCCTTCTGATCGATGATACACTGACCGTCTGCCATTACCTGCAGGGACGAATGTTCGCTGTGTTTCGTGTGCGTTCACTCAGGATACCTCTAAGTGGTTGATGTCCGCTTCTGTTGGTTCCCCGTTTGGAAAGCGCATCGGACGGAGCTCGATGAGGTGCTTCATGTGCCAGAGCTGCTTGTTGATGTCGGCCGTGTTCTTGAGCACGTGCATGTCGCCAGGCGTGGGATCCCCACCAAAGAGTTGTCGAACACGCTCCTTCGTCCATCGGGGCTCACCCGAGAGATCACGGTAGAACCACACCAGCCACAGCTTCGGCGGCTCCTGCGGCATGGGCTCGGGAAACGCGGACGGAGTTGCGTTGTTGGCTTCGAAGTCGTATTCCCGGAGGCCGTCGTTGCGACGCGGAAGGTACACATGCCAACGGTAGTGCGGCTTCCACACCCAGCACTGACGTATGACTTTGGCCATGCCTAAACTGAATATGTAGATACTAACAGGGCGCAATTGTGCGGCATTTTCAAACGACTAGGGAAGAATCCATCATTCTGCAAGAAACGGCCAAGCATTCTTGTGCGCTGAACTCAAAAGAGTTTCAAGACGTTGACGGATTCTGTTATGGGTTGGCGAAATGTTTTCGCGGTCATGAAGCTTAATGGTACTCAATGCGCAGAAAAAAGATCGGGCGACTTTTCAATTGCCGCTTGCTTTTTCGTTGCTGCGCGTATCGGATGAAAGTCTAAATCTGAGCAGGTGTATTATTGTCCTTAAGCGAGACTTCCTTCAAAAGACTATGAACTTAGCCCTGTTTAGTCCATGGGCCCCAGTTTATGCGCAAGCGAGGCATTTTAAGGTTATCGTATAAACTGTGTGTGATGCAGCGCACTAAATATTCGATAGCTCTTCATGATGCTGACAAAAACTTTGACAGATAACACCTTTCTTTCCAGCAACTGAACTATGGCGAACAACGACAAGGTGAAAAACCGCGTCTGCTTGATCGTGATCGACGGCTGGGGCTTGTCGGAGGAGAAGCACGGCAATGCGATCCTCAACGCCAAGACGCCCGTCATGGATCAGCTTTGCTCGGGTAACTGGCAGCAAATCGAGGCGCATGGACTGCACGTCGGTCTGCCGGAAGGCCTCATGGGCAACTCGGAAGTGGGGCACCTGAACATTGGCGCGGGACGAGTGATCTATCAGGTAAGGGTGGATGGGCTTTTAGAAACGACGTACAGGAATTTAGGACATTGTCCGTATCAACTTGGCGGTCAAGAACGGAACACTGGTTAACAACGAGCACCTAAAGGCCGCCGCCCAGCGTGCAGCAAGTGGAAACGGTCGTCTACATCTTTGCGGCCTTGTAAGCAGTAGCAGCTTGTCCCTCTAAGTACATAGTTTAGGTCAGCGATGGTGGCGTCCACTCGCACATTGAGCATTTGTTCGGAATCCTGAAGGCAGTCAAGCAGCTGAACGTGCCAAAGGCCTTCCTGCACTTCTTCGGCGACGGTCGCGACACAAGCCCTACTAGTGGAGGTAAGTGATTGGTCGGGTGAACGACTCGAAAATTTGCGACTGTAGTTGGATACCTGGAACGCGTGCTCGAGTTCTTCAAGACCGAGTCGTATGGTGAACTCGCTACGATCGTTGGACGCTACTACGCCATGGATCGCGACAAGCGCTGGGAGCGCATTCAGGTCAGCTTGCACAACATTATACTTGTTCAAGCATTATGACTTCAGGTCGCGTACGACGCTCTAATCGGTGGCGTCGGCGAACGTTCCACGCCCGACAAGGCTGTTGAGGTGGTCAAGCAGCGTTACGCGCAAAACGAGACGGACGAGTTTCTCAAGCCCATCGTGTTCTCCGATGAGTCCCGCGTCAAAGGCAAGTTTCATGGGGGCCAATGCACTGAAGTCAGTCAGCGTACGAATCTTTTCAGACGGTGATACGCTCGTCTTCTTCAACTACCGCGCGGATCGCATGCGCGAGATCACCGAGTGCATTGGCATGGAGAAGTACAAGGAGTTGCAGACGAAGGTCGCCCACCCGGCCAACCTGCAGGTCTACGGCATGACGCAGTATAACGCAAACTTCACCTTCCCCTCGCTCTTCCCACCGGTCTCGCATGTGAACGTGCTTGCCGAGTGGCTTGCGAGCCAGGGCGTTACGCAGTTTCACTGTGCCGGTACGTACACTTTGGAGGTTGCTGGCTAATCACTGTGCTTTAGAGACTGAGAAGTACGCGCACGTGACGTTCTTCTTCAACGGTGGCGTCGAGAAGCAGTACGAGGGCGAAGAGCGGTGCATGGTACCCTCGCCGAAAGTGGCCACTTACGACCTGAAGCCGGAAATGAGCGCTGCCGGAGTAGCCGAGAAGGTCAGTGCCTTTCGAGTCACTTTAATTGTCGACCTTGGCCTTCTAGATGGTTGAGCAAATCAAGGAGAAGAAGCATCCGTTCGTTATGTGCAACTTTGCGCCACCGGACATGGTTGGCCACACCGGAGAGTACGAACCGGCCGTGAAAGCCTGCGAAGCCACGGGTATGCAGCTGACAAATAATGGGATTCGTGTAACGCTTGGTTTAGACGTATCCATCGGACAGATTTTCGAGGCTTGCAAAGAGAACGGATACGTTCTGATGGTGACCGCGGACCACGGAAATGCGGAAAAGATGATCGCACCCGACGGCGGCAAACATACGGCTCATACGTGCTACAAAGGTTCGCAGATTTCATCAGTTCGAGCGTATAGTTAACCGCAAGTGTTTAGTGCCGTTCACCTGCTCCTCAGACCGTTTCAAGTTCAAGTCGGCACTCCCGGATCGAGCGATGGCACTGCGTGACGTGGCGCCGACGGTGCTTCACATCATGGGCCTGCCGATCCCGCAGGAGATGGACGGCGTGTCCATCGTAGACGAGTCCCAGTAGGCATCGAGTTCTCCTTATTGAACCATTCTGTAGACGCTGTCGCTGTCCCGGTTACCATGACATAGGGTGCGATTGTTATCGTAGACCACCAATAAACGTTAGGTTTACATACTGTTGTGTTCATGCGCTCGTACTTTGAAAAGCAACAGTTATGCCATACAACTGTTCAAATAATCCTGATCGTGCAATAAGGCATTCTGGCTAACTAGAACTCAAAAGCGTGTCAGATTGTTCGAAGTTGCACTGAAGAACAACCAGGGCACAACTGACGCACAGAATAGCAATTCATTCGACACATACCATGCTAGGCAAAGGCTCTCAAGACACCACTCCTAATTACCTAAAGCGCTGTTACTATGTGCGTAACAACGAAGTTCACGCTACACGCTGTTTGGCATCATTCGATAACCCTTCTAAAGTTGTGTGATACTGGAAAGTTTCAGCCCAATTCGTTGGCTAGAAAAAAACGTAATCACCGCTCAAAGTGCCAAACTCTCACTCCTGCTGACATGCCTTAGCGAGAGGTATGCAAGCGTGCGCATTTTGGGTAAGAAGGAGACCCTTTACCAAATCAAGCCCAATAGCATGAAGCATGAATTCGAAAATAGCCTCCAGTTTTTCAAGGCGGGCCTCTCGGGGTCACGGGGGAGGGGTAGGGATTCCTGCTTTCATGCGATAGCGAGCGCTATGCAAGCGTGCGTATACCGGGTAAGAAGGAGTTATTTTTTTGTCCGAATCTACTCCCAATAGCTTAGGGCTTTCGTGCATGAAGAATACGAAAATAGCGTACGTTTTGCAAAGCGGGTCATTTAGGGGGTTTGGGACTAGCGAGCACGCTATCGCATGCGTCCCAGAGCGGGCAAGAAAGAGACATTTTACGAAATTGGCCTGGGGGTTTTTCGTGCATGGATAACCCGAAAATACATGCAGTACCGCTGTAACTTATACATAGGTACGTTATCTTGCTGGGTACAAGTACTCCCCGATAGCGGCGACGGATGCGCGAAGCGCCGCCCAGCCGCTAGTCTAAACTAAAAGCGATGGTGTCATGCACCAAAAGTTGTAGAAACTTTGGAAAAAGCTTCTAGGAAAACTTAGTACGACAACGTTCACTAGAACTTTTCTACCGGCATCCTTGTCCCTCGCCTCTGGGAACCTTCGTGCACGCTCTAAGCTGGAAGCTTGCATGCGTACTAAGCGGTACCGCATGCGGAGTGCGCGCATTCAAGCCTACCAGCGGTACGCATCATGCGTAGCGGCAAGCTGACGTGATGGCACATGCGCATGGCACAGTCAGGCTTTAGACCAGTTAATTGGAAAAGCAGTCGTGTACGGAAGCAATGCTTGTCAATCCCGGATAGCGTTTCTGCTGCGCATTAGCTATCCTATCCTCGCGAGAGGCTATTATAAGGTAGTTTAGGTCCGTTGCGTTTTCTGACGATTAAGGGCTCGACATGTCGGTTCCGGATGTGTGTCTAGGTCGCATGGACCAGACTGTCCTATTATACTGTCGCTCTAAGGATTCTATGTTCATTCATTAATACTAAAAGGCAAGGCGGTGTACTGTTTTCGCTGGAAGGTCCGCGCTAGATGCATCAAGCTAGACGAGGGCGCCTCTGACACAAAGTCGAAATAGTCAATTAGTAGTGAGACCGGTGAACGTAACTATTGAAGGAATACACTTCTCGAAACGAGGTTGGCCTTGTCCTTGAGTCTCCTTCCAGACTTCACGTCGTCGTACGTCTTCCGGCGGTCCCCACTTTTCGGCGTCGATGATTATTCCCCGAACCACCGAAATTTTCCCTCCGCTCCATGCGCGGCTCCCTTTATCGTTTCCTTTCGGCTTGTACGGGCACGGCCTCGGCGCCCACTTTCCTTTGTCATTGCGTTTTTACCCAAAGAACTGATGGAAATTGAAGGTCGACTATCAGAAGAGGGTCGCGGCTGCCCTCCTCCGTGCACAGCCACGACGACAACAACTCAAATTGAGGCGATTGCTGCGCGCGGCCCGACCCAATTGCCAGCCGCGTCCTCGAAGACGCTCACTGATTTCGCTGGTCGCGCACAAGATCCTACTCAGCTTCGGAACGTGTCCATTCTTTTAGCTGTACCACTAGGCTTAAATGAAAGAAGGTGAGTGAAGCTAGTCACGTCCACGGTCACAGTTGTAGATGCTTTGCACTTTACGGCTAGCTTCGTTTTACAAACGTGCACCGGCGGTCTGCGAATCTAGTCTTTTACATTAAGCTAACCAGACAAATTTAAAATGATGGAGCCATTATTCCCCTCTAAGATGATTAACCCTTAGATCTTATATCCTACTCCTTCTTTGGTAAGCCTGCATCCCTCTAAAATATATCCCTATCCTCTAAAACAAGCCTCCAACTCATGGATAAAGGCTTTCAAATTTTTACCGTGGCTTCGAAGTATCGGTTCCCTAATGTGCATACAGATTTCAACGCAGCCGCTTGTCGAACAACTTACTAATGTGGTAGATGTCAGTTAATCAGATTTGGATATCTCCATTACTAGACGTTTGGGTAGTTTCGGGTCGACCCTCAGCGTCGTGATCATAGTCAAATCCTTTTGTCATCTTCAGCGAATGACTCGCGCGGATCACAGTGCAGCCCATCCGGCAGATCCGTCTATTGACGAAGAAACGTACGCTGAATGGACTTGCCTCAGTCGCGACGCTACCTCCTTCTTCCCTCGAACCAAGGCCATTAGTCTCGCGCGCGGAGCCCACCTACTCTTAACATTTCCTTTTGTTGTGATGACCTGGGCCGCGCACTCGCTCCTTTTGCAATTTCCTCCTCGCAGTGCGCATAATCCATTGAGAGAACGCCGTGTCAACCGCAGCCAGCCAACCTTGCAGCAGGAGCCTTCATCAGTAGTGAGTAAACCGAAAATCGACCTCCGTCCCTCCACCGACACGCCGCCTTGCCCGCATCCACAATAACCGAAGCGGCGGTGTCCACGAATCAAACCGCCATCAGTGCGAGGTGGACGCCAGTGCTGCGCAAGAGGGCGCGACGATCGGACCTCAGGAAGCCGCGTGTGCGTCCTTGCAAACACCCCCGGACCGCGCAGCGCAGCCGGATAATCACTCGTCAACGACCATTGTGTTGTCACTAGAGCGTCGAGTGCGTTATGACGGAGTGGAATATGACTCACAATACGCGCACAGGAGTCGATCAGTGCGATTGACATTGTTGCGCTCGCAGACCTAAGCAAACATTGTCATGGCATGAGCAAGCAATGCTGACGTTCATTGAAAGTTGTGGATAGTGACAAAAAAATGAACCGTTACCGGGATTCTGTCTGATATCACCTTGTAGCGGGTACATACTTTCCCATCTTATCCGTCGAGCGGCATTCTTGCCCCACATTTTTTGCAAAGAGCGTCGCTACTTCTTTGAGCCCTTTTTGCTTAACAGCTGCGCAACGGGCAGAAGTGTGCGATTGTCGTTGGTGATGCTGAGCGGCGATATCAAAGGGTCTCTAGGCGCCATATCAATTCAGAGGTGATTGCTCTCACATCTGTGCCCTTTGGCCAATGTCAGCGACATGAGTCATAGTGTTCGGCAATTACCGATGCACGGGCTATTGACAGACATTCGAAGATCTATGATAATTTCTCGTCGTCCCTTCACGGATAAAACCAGCGGTATTCCAAATCGGTGTCCAGAGATGGACAGCTAATCCAAAATGGGCGTCCAGACCCGGAAACTAAGCATCAAGCTTTTTTTACATTATTTACGTGGCACTTGTTCAGACATACGTTGGGTTACAGAAAACAGCGAAAAAAAGGTGGCGAAACATAAATTCGTTGTTGACACCGAAACAATTAAGCCTCAAGGTTTGCGATGATTAAGTATTCGTGCTCCCTGTTAGCAAGCATACGTCATGCGTAAACGAACGAAATTTCCGCACGCAGGCTATCGCACAATGATGTGATAACGGTTTGTTTGCACAGCTAATCAAGGCATGCATACGATAGAATTCTAGACGTGTGTGACCAGAGAACCCAATGTGGATGATAGCTGCATAAGGCGTCTTCTGTACATTTTAACCCTCGACTAAGTTACAGCGGTCAGCTTACGCTGACCCTCGGGAGGATTAGACAAGCTTGTCGAACACGCCAATATTCGTGTAGTTCCGCCGGCAGCCCATAATTACCGCCGTGCGATAGCAATCATTCATTTGACAAGCGCGCCCCCATTGTCAGTAGCGCCGGGCCCGTGTGGCTGATGCATATCAACCGTCGACCGTCATGCATGACCGGTCAAGCGAGGTTGCCATGGGCGTAGCGGTGGTTGCCGCCCCGCAACGCATTGTCCGAAACGGCATTTGACCATCGCTTTATCTTGGCGGTGGCAACCTCCACGCTAACGTGGTTGTTCTGTGCTACCGAAAACGGCAAAATGACGGTTCAACTGCTGAGCATAACGTAAACGTCAACGGCATCATCTGGCGATCCGCGATACGCGACAGTCTCTTGCGCCCTCAACAGCGCCAGTCCATTATTTTTTTCGTGGAACCGGTGGTGGCGACGGTTGGTCGCCAGACGCCTCATCGCTTCCACCCTCGGATGGCGGTAACAGCGACCACCGCCACCACAACCTCACAGTCGTCACCGCCAGCAGAAGCGCCCAATCACCGCCGCCACCTCAATAATCACTAACAACATCCGCGCGCCCCTCGCCGGCGTCCTCCTTGTCTCCTTGTTCGCGCTGCTGCGGTCCACGATTCTGGCGCTACCAAGTGTATCTTTGCGGACTCTCTTGCCCTCGTTTTATCCGCCATCCGTCAGCGCTGATCACTCCTCGTTTATTTGTCAATTCGCCCCAATCCATGTTTTCGAATGGACTGCCGCTTAGTAGCTCACGTCTCCTCCTGGTTCAAAATACATGCTAGAATGTTTACCGTTTCCGCTCTTGCTCGTCGTTGTCTCCACATTCAGGCGCCTCGTTCTTAGCGAGAGTAGGGAGCGATAGCTATGCGGTCCATGGTTCAGCTAATCTGCTTGCATGAGTGCACCGTGTTGTGAAATCTGGCGGTAAACAGCGTTGTGCGTCGGGAGGGAACTGCTATCACGGCGTGTGCCGGTTTCCATGACAATGCTATTTTCGGACAAAACAAAGTCCACGAGCGCTCCTCAAAAATCGGTTGTGGAACGTAGCGACCTGTTCCGTTATTTACTCACGCGGCTAGTAGCTGTAGATTAGGACGTGATTCTAGCAATACTTAGGTGGGAGCAATCGACTAGCTAAAAACAAGTGTTATGCTGTAGTGAATCACGTCTATTGCGGAACTTCGCAACCCGTCTCACTTTACAAAACTTTCTAAAGCTGCAAGCTGTTTAGACTGAAAGAGTGTTTGACTGCGCTTAAGGTTGCCGTAGTTTTTGGGAAGACGCAAACATCATTCTTCCTTCCGTACCTATCCTCGCGGACATATTCTGGAAGGGTAAACAACGTTCTGCCGGATGGCTAAGCCACAGCTTTTAAGCTGAACGCATCCCAACATAATTTCGATGCTAGCCGTCCGGAAGATAAACACTATTAGCGTATGCAAGCGCCTGTGCCAAACAAGGTGTGCTAGTGGCCACAAATAGTGGCTACCTATTACTGTTTACCTGCTTCACCCACGCTGTTGCACCTGTGCTACAAACAGCGGCCACTCCGGCAGCCAGCATAACCCCAGCTGACCACTTGCACATGCGCTTCGAGGCTCCTGCGCTCCCGTATATCCCTGGGCAGCGGTGCCGCCCGGTTCACGGCAGGTTTGCCGTCCATCGCGCAGCGCTAGGCCCCTGCACCGGTGGCGGCGGCACCATTGCGCCCGGGAACGAATCGATTCTTGCGCAAGCGAACACGCTGCGGTGTTTTTGGCGGTGGCCTGCCCGCGCTTTCTTCCGCTTCGCTTATCAGATACGCCATATCCGCTCGACCTCCGGCGAGCCTTATTTGGCCTGCCGTTTTCCACAAAAGAGTAGGAACGGATGTTGTTCGCGCCCCATTGAGTAAAACGGCAGATACTGATCTGCTGGCGCCATGCGATTGATCCGCACTTGTTGTGAGCCACGCTCGCTGCCAGCGTCTGGACGCATTATCAGCAATTACTTCTTGCTACCAAGCATTACCGGAAATTTGTAGATACGCTTCCTGCTCTCTCCTATTCCAAAGCTCTCGCGACACGTGCGTGACGGTCGCAAAGCTCCTTATCAAAGAACTAGGGCATTAAGGTTCAGGGGTGCGTTATCAGCGACGGCATCTGACACGCTTATTCATTCGCCGAATGCTGACACACGCTGATAGCTGGCTGCAATTCCCTTTATGCAAGGGTGTTCTTATTTCCGGCTGCCTAGGCACCTTAATCATTCTGATGATTACTCCACGATGCAAAGGTGTATGCATTTGAAGCGTTGTATGCTCCGTTATCTTACTTGGCCTCGTTTCCCGGCGCTGTTAATGGTGGAACTTAGGCCTAACCATATCCATGTTAGGCTGACCACAACTTCGCTAGTTGATGGCTTCGCGGCTAAGCATTAGGTTTCTGTAATGGGTATGATGGTACGATCAGGAAGGATCTTAGCCAGGTAGGATCCTGGTATGCGCTTCCAAAATTGTTGGATTATGACCAATAAACCATGTTCTACGTCAGTAGTCAGTCTATGAAAACCGTCGCTACCCATTAATGAGGCTACCGTCTTGACCACTGGGTTCAGGTACGGCCGAATTCCAGTCTTCTATACCTCTGTAATCAAAAGATATCGACGTGAAAGGCGAAACGTCAGATTTGAATCAGTCCTTTTGATGACAAGGTTGCGATCGTTGTTAAGGGCGGCGTGCGAGACTGGCGCCTTGCCATTTGCTGATTTGCGACGGTTCGCTTGCGCGGCGCTAGCTGTCCGAGTGCGTCGCTTTCCGTGCGTGTGTGATAGGGAGGACGCAGCAGCAGCCCCGAAATTCGGGCCGGCGCAATCGGACCTCAGTCGTCCGTCAGCCCCATCGGAGGCTTATCCGTTGTCACAGCGGTGGTGGCGCACCCAGCACCGCCGTTGATCCTGCGGGTCGCGCTCTATCTCCCCGGTGCCTCCTCGGTGATGCAGCAGCAAGCAATTTCGCCCCTCACTATCATCTGTCCAGCTTATGTCGGTTCGTCCTTCCCGTCCATCGCAGCTGCGGTGCGTAGTCAGACAGCCGTGTCGTTTGTTTTTCTCGTCCTTATCTCAGTCTTCCTTCCCCGCTGATAAGACTGCTTACGCGCGAGTTCCTTTTGTTCATGGAATACCGTAGACGACAGTGCGCAAAAATGCCTTCCTATGCATGGCACCCGCTTGCTTGTGTAACAGACGCCAGAAACTATTCGCTCTAGTTGTAAGTCTCAGTCAGCTCCAGATAACGCGTTACCTATGCATTCCGTTCCGAAACGTCGTCGCCACGATTCTCTCAGTCGGGCCTCCTCAGATAGGCTGGTACGAGGAGGGGTGTGGGCTGATTGAACTCGGCCCTCGTGAGTGGAGGAGAGATCCATTCACAGATTTCTGTAGACGGTAAACCGAATGCGGTGGCCGGCCATTGTTGCGCATTTGGATCGCGAAACCTCCTCACGACTTAATATATCTGCCCGGCGTCCTGGTCCGTCGCGGTCCCGCTCTGCGCAGGCGTCGCTCATTTCACTCAAACACTCGCAGAGGCTCCTGCTCGGGGTGGTGGCGCCATTTTGATAAAATGTTTACTCGCCCACAAAGCCCCGGACATCATTGTTGGAAATGAGGGCCCACCGCACAGGGGTCCGACGCTGCTGCCGCAGTGGGTGCTGTGCCCGCTGCGCGTGGACCAACGCTGTGAGTTCGTCTTTCTTGTCAGTCGCGCTCTCGGCCCTCCGAGGTTCCGAGGTGGCCGCAACTACGATTATTCGCATTTGGCCATCGCCGTCCTTGCGGCCGGCTACCGATGTCTGCCCTCTTTCACTCATTCTGGGACTCCTTTTTCTCTTATTTGTCATCAGCGGTCGCTTGCGAGAGATATGCTTGCGCGGCTGACCGCATTCAAAGCGATTTCGTCACTTTATGAGTTGCCGTGAACAACACACTACTCCACAAGCAACAGCCTCGAAAACCCTTCACATTTCGCATTTACATCCATGCAGGCTTTATATTAGCAGAAATTATGAGCAATTTTCGAGTATGCCCGCAGGAACGCCGTGAGCTTTTGAAGGTTACGCTTGCGGCGGATGGCGAATATTGACTATTTATCATCGGCTGCCCGTTGTTTGCTAGCTACCACATGGGTATCTGATTGCGTGCTTGTCACTGCCGCCGTTCGTCGCTTAAGTTCGTGCTCGACTAGAACCAACAACCGTCGTTTTAAGTGCAAGGGTTTCCTTGCATTGCCTAGCACAACATTAATAAGTTTTGCGACTGATAGACCAAAGGCACCGAAAGAGTGGCGGAGTCTAATTCAGGGATAAGACGCGACGAGTTTAACGAGTCATAACTTTTGCGTTTACGGACAGCCGGTTTCATGCATTTATGACCTCCTCCTACTGATTGCTGACGGAGGTCTACCTTTGAGATTCCCACCGCGCAACTCTTTGTCATAGAACTCGCTGCGCGTCGTGCGTGTTTTATGTCATTACGACGGTGAAATTTTCGTTTCATGTGCCGAATGCGTTAAATGCCGCTCTTTCACTTAATTCGGACTGCTTTAGCTCGATACAACGGCTACTTTTATGGACTAAGTTTAACACTGCGGCTACTCGAGAATGACAATGGTCGCAAACGCAGCTTCCTTACCACTGCCCACATCGAACGGATGCGCTTCCTGCAACCAGCTACATGCCGAGATCAAGGTGTGCGTGTCGCAGATTGCCGACAAGCTTGACCGTCTCTTCTTGCGCGTGGAGGAACTAGTCGCGGGCTCCGTGCAACCACGGTCTCCAGCGGTAAGTCCTACTCAAATTTGTAAACTTAGAGACCGATGTTGGGTTGTCAGCGGCCCATGTTTCGAACTTGTATGCTAAAACAACCTTTCTAGAATGTCATTCAACAGGCCAACGGAGCAACCTCGAATAATGCGCCCGCTATGCCGTTAGAAAATGGTTGTAATGGCGCGCATATTCCTCGTCACACTTCCGCAGTCAAAGCCGACGTGATATCTAGCGACCACGATAAGGTCGGCTCAGGTGTCTCGGCACGCGAACATACAACAAGTCCGCCTAAATCGCTGCCTACAGCCGAGAAGCATGCTCCATCCCAGACCACGTAAGTACAATTTTACCACAGCACAAGAGGAAAATAACATACAGGTATCCCTTAGACTTACACACTTATTTGTAGGCATGTGCAAAGCATCCCCTCGGTGAGCGGAAGCCGCAAGCGAAAGCCGACGCGGGACACAGTGCACAAGGTAGCTCCAATCAACAATGGGCCGGTCAGCTCGCCAAAGAAGCCGTCATCGCTTCCCGAAACTCACCAGTGGAACTCGATGGACTCGCTGTCCTCAATGGCGGCAGCTATCCTTGAGAGCACGAACGTCGCGGTGGAAAACAGCAACAATGCCGCAGCTAGCGTTGAGACGAATGTCGCTACGTCGCCACTGTTTGACCCGCTAATTGCGAACCTTATGCTCGGCGTCAACCAGAACAGTACCGCCGCCACTCTCTACTCCATGTTCTTCCCGCAGCAAAGCACTACTACCGCGAGTGCTCGAGGCAAGACTTCGTGGGGCAGTTCGACGCCTCAACAAGGAAACGCGGCTTCCGTGAATGCCCCACTAGGCCAACAGAACGTTAACGGTGGCAACACGCCTGCATCGGCACGCAACGGAAATCGCAGTGCCTCAGGGCTGAGCGACGATGTGGCTGCCGCACTAGCGAGCGCTCTCAAGGCAGAGTCTATGGAGCTTACTGAGGTAAGAACATTCTCTCAGATGTAAGTGTAATACTTTCTTAGGGTGACGACGCTACGGACAACGCTTCGGTGTCACGCTGCAACAATTGCAACACGACTAAAACCACCGCCTGGCGTCGCGATCAGGACGGGAAGCTGGTCTGCAACGCTTGCGGACTCTACTACCGTCTTCATCGTGTAAGCGATCGCTCCCAGCCGGCAATTGGAAGACGCTTTCGGTCATCTAAAACGTTGTTTCAGACGAACCGCCCTGTACACATGCGCAAGGACTTCATCCAGCAACGCTTCCGTCGGAAGAACGCGAGCTCGAAGGACGAGGAAGGAGGGGCGGACAGCGGAGGCGAGAGCACCGCCCGAACGAACGCCATGTCCGCAAGCCCACCGGCAGACGACATGGCTGCTATGAGTGCCGCGGCAGGTGCGACCAACGACAGCTTCGACAATGGCGAAGACTTCAACAACGGCGACGACTGTTCCAACACAGTCACATCGACATCACAGGCGTCTGCGTCTAACCTGTTCCCGTCTCTTCTGAACGCCGCTGCGGCTTCTCACCGCCTGTTCAGTGCAATGCCGGAGGCCTAGCTAGCTGGTTGAGCATCACTATGTTATTTCGACAATGGGCATTTATAAGAGTTTACGTTGATCCTCGTGGGATCCATCGTCTTGCACTTAGTATTTAAAATGTTTTTCCATTCTCCACACCCCTCCCCACGGTCAGTACTTTCTACTTTATGCAGCTGTCCTATGCCGTGCCGCTATACGACCTTACGTTGTGCAACCGCAGCTTTAAACATGCATTTCCGAAGCATAATCACTTTTCCGAGTATCTCCGCACGTTCGGTTGTTTCGCTATCTCTTCAGCGAGCTTTATTCTCACAATGCTTTTAACCGTCCGACTGTGGCTTTCTCTCTCGATGCATTCCATTCCTTCCAAAGAGCATTTGCCAAACGTTCGCCTCTAACCGGTTGTTATGCCAATGATTTGCTGCTGGTCTACTGAGAGCATACGAATCTGCCGTAACCTTTATGGTTGAAGGGCGTCCAACGCTTTCGGCTGCTAGGTCCTGCTTCAGTTGACAGTTTTCACTATGTGATTCTGCGTGATCTTCTCCATTCAATCCTTTACAGCACCAAAACGTGTCCATGTTCCTATCCTTTGCCACTTTGTTCGGCATAATGCACTTTTCTTTCCTTCAGTGTCCATCCAAATGCGGTCCTGTGCAGTTCAGTGATATTACCGTTTGACTCACTTTGCCGAAACTCACTACTCTTACGAGATTACACGCCCAGTCTTTGTCTTAATCAGCATTATCTTGGTTTGGTTGTACAATTGTTCGTTCACTTCCGTCAGTGCTTTGAATAAACAACTGTTGAAGGAAGCATATAAATGAAGGAAAGTTTTTACATTTTCGATCTTCTTTAATTTTTTGCTCAAAAAAGTTCACGAAGCCAGGCGGTTTCGGTCCCTTCCGCCAGACCGCCTGCCTCATACTCTTTTAGGGCTGGACCTTATCAGTGACGACCCCAAGCAGCGCAGTTTTGTAGTAAGCCTTCCGGAGTCAGGTAGTAGGCAATGGACATGCCACCGAAATGTTATGCATATCATCCGAAAAGGCATGCTAAAGGGATGATTTGATGTGCCTGAGAGCTTAAGCCCTCGCTAACCCCTCGAGTTTGACATCATCCGATAGCCCCTAGAAAATGTCGGGAAAAAGTTATGGGCCGTAAGATTTTATGACTGCATGCTATTGCGATCCCGCTATCGCATGCGTTCCTTAGCGTGGAAGAAGGTGAAATCGTGTCAAACAGGGTTGTTGAATTTCCATTTCCGGAAATGGAAATGGAAATGGCGGCAAATGACGCTAGTGGGAAATGGAAATGGAAATGGCGAGAAATTTGGCCTGTGGGAAATGGAAATGAATGGAAATGGCAAGAAAAAAATGCCATTCATTTCCACATTTTTCTTTACCAAAGGGTCCCCCCTTATGTCCGATCTGCCCCGACCGCCAGGTGGCCATAATCCCACAAGCGTACAGAAGTTGTCTTTGTGGGCCGTACACTAAAGCGGTCCACATTGCAGACGATGTATCCGGAGGTTCGGTATATCATTTGGCTTGCACGCCGGGCCACTTAGCAACGCACCATGCAGGACTGTGCGGTCCCGGTCCCGGACTCCGGGGGTTCGGGTCCCGGCACCGGTCATCGCCCCGCCGGTCGGCCCAGTTCGACTTCCAGGCTAAGGTCGGCTTGGCCCGCTGCAGACAAAACCAACGAAATTTTAGTCAAAAACTTCATATACAAAGCGAAAATTTAGTCGGTCGGCGCCTAGCGGCGGGCCGTTTTTATCTAATGTGTAGTTTACGGTAACATCCTCGCTGACCCGTCTCTACCCGGGGACATTCGGGTTACGCTGGCCAAAACTCCATGTACACAAAGTTCCGGTCCCAGTCCGGGAGCTCAAAGAGATTCCGCCCAAACCACGGTCCCTTGTAGCAAATTTTGCCCCTGGAAATGAATGGCTTGGAAATGGAAATGGAAATGGCGGCAAATTCGGCTAGTGGGAAACGGAAATGGAAATGGCAGGGATTTTGGAAATGGAAATGGGAATGGAAATTGCGAAAAAAGTGGAAATTCAACAACCCTGGTGTCAAATTAGGCCTCTGACGGCTTTCGAGCATGGAAATATTGTCTGATTTGCATATGGGGTCAATTAGGGAGGGTTACGGGTCTGCTGCATACGTGCTATGTCGAGCCCGCTATACCGTGCGCTTTATAGCAGCCACGAAGACGAATTTTTAAATTGGGCCTGTAGGGGTTCCACGCATGCGGAATCTGAAAACAGCGTCCATTTTTGCATAATGCCTGTGAGGAGGGCCATTTTGGCCTACATGCCATAGCGAGCCCGATGTAACATTCAACCTCTTGTAGTACTTCCAGGTGCGTCCTGTACGGTGCGGTGCATCCACACGCCTAACCCTTACGGTTTAGGGCAACATGACGGTCTGCCCGTTTTTTCCGGTATTTGGCGATCATCTTCGGCAGCCATTTCCAGTTCTCCTACTATCGGATCAATTAACGCCTCTGCGGGAATTAGCCTTCGGGGATCTTGTTGTCGTTGTGCTTTCTTGGGTGTTGTGTTTTCTTAGGGCATACGTTAGTTTCCACGAGAGCGGTTCCATGTCGTTAATGACTCTCTGAACCGGGGCATCATTAGAAGCGACGTCATCTGTAGAAGCCTTCATGAAGAAGACGGATACGCAACAGAGTAACAGAGGTCGTGACGTCCATAGTAAACATTTCTGTACGCGGTCAAACGATTCCTCTATCATTATCCCTTCATTTCAAAGTTCCGCCAATCGCGACGCGGTTGCGGTCAAGAAGCGCGAGAGCTCACCATGCGGTTGCTGTTTTAAACTCTTGCGACCTTTGTGCCGAATTATGATCACTGAATTTGTCACACAATTTCGGACGCGCAAGAATAAGCGGACGGTTGACCGAGAGAGCACCTAGGAGAGCAGCAGACCGGCTGTCTGCAGGAAGAAGGCCGCGCCGGGCGATCGCTGATGGCTCCGGAAAGCTGCAGCTGATCGAAAGATACACTATCCCCACCGGAAAAGGCTACGCTTTCCGAGTTCACAAACAGCTGACCCACGAAGTCTACCTCGTCACCTGACAGGACACTTCCCAGGAATTCTGCATGAAGATCGAGCCTGCGCAAGTCCCCGACCTGGGACGTACGACCTGGGAGCTATGGCTAGATATAGCGATGCTAGCTACAGCTTGTAAGCATGAGACCCCTAACAACCGCACTCCTCAAATAACGTTGCTGTGCAAGAATAGACTAAATTTTGGGTTCTCCATGAGGAACACACTTAGGTACGTTCCAGTTGCATAATGCTTCTTCTTGCAGCTATGGGACGCATGCTATAGCGGGCACGCATGTAGGTATCAAATTGCATCCTAGCATGTTTTAATGCATGAAGAATGCAAAAAGAGCGCTGGTATAAGCGTGCCTTTTTGCCTTCCAACTGTTTGTTTTTGTGCAAGCTCTATCGCTGTGCGCATGTTGTACCAGTTTGGTTACCTCGCATAGCGAAAAGTTAGTAAAACCTTGACATTTCTGCCTGGCCGTCAATTTTTAAAAAAAATTGCATACGTAGAGCTATAACGAATGCACTAATGCTACGTTACTTTGCGGTAGGGCTATGATGCATGGAGGAACATGCAAATGCAGTCCGAATAAGGTGACGAAATGGCAGACGGCCTACTGAAATGAATTTCAAGCCAATGCTTCGTAAAAGCAATCCTCGATAGCGGCGCCGGTAGCGCAAAGCGCGGCCCAGCCGGTAGTTATAACCTAAAGTGATGGCCTGACGTGCCAAAAGTTTCAAATCACTGCGCATTAGTGAGCGGACTTCTCGGGATATTACTTACATGGGATTAAATACACCTTGTCAAACAAGTAATCAGGGTACAATTACATATACTAATCGTGAGCCGTGGCTGGCTCTGTCACGCTTTTCAGGTTTCGGCTTCCCAGCAGGATCTGGGCCGCGATTTTTCGCCCTCGGGGGTTTTCGACCACGCTGAATCCAAATATGACATCAGTTTTTCGATAGGGCGTCATTAGCATGCCCATATATGGTCAAAAATTCAAAGAAGGAGCTGAGCCGAGATTTTTCGACCTCGGGGGCTTTCGACTACGCTGAGTCCGAAAATGATATCGGTTTTGCGATAGGGCGTCATAACCATGCCCATATATGGGCAAAAATTGAAAAAAAGGAGTTGAGCCGAGATTTTGCGCCCTCGGGGGGTTTTCGACTACGCTGAAACCGAAAATGACATCAGTTTTGCGATAGGGCGTCA
>JNEY01000004.1:1482887-1523077 GCA_020875895.1 Aphelenchus avenae
ACTGCGGAATCTCCCTATCAGCCTAGGGATGCTTCGTCTTAACCTGTGGAAGCGTCTGTCAGCCAGGGAAACGTCCTATGAGCCTGGAGAACCTTCCCCCCTTTAGTAAGGCGCTACCTGTACCTAGGGAGGCATCGCCCAGCTTAGGGAAGTGTCCAGTCAGCTTTGAAAGGCGTACACACATCCAAGGAAAGCGTCGTGACAGCCTGGGGATGCGCATGATTAAGCTAGGAAAGCTTCCATACAGCCTGAATTGTATAGCTTCTTAACATTGCGGCCGCGAAGCGGCCGCCTTCCTCTCGTTTTAGTTAGAGGAATAAGAGGGGTGCAAGCCATGCTTCGGGCATGCATGTGTCCAGCCAAGTGTACAATGGAAGCAACATGCATGCGTGGCATGCTTGAATGCTGGCATACGCATGCGCCCTTGCCCACAAAGCCCTACCCAAATCACCGTCTAAGTCTCATGAAGAACCTCGCTTGGGGTTCAGATCGGTCATTCAGAGCAAGCAGTCAGGACCGGTTAAAAATTCTCTTAAGACAAAGCGCGCAAGCGTCGCTGCGTGCGCGTAAGAGGCTAATACAAAACTACTGGAGCTTAATTTACGGGCAAGCTAAGGGTATGTGCACATCGTCAGCGTTCGTAACCATGTCCAGAACTGATAAAATGTCGCTTTTCTGCTTGGAGCACTAGCATCGTGGCATGCGGACTCACGTGACTGGACATCGGAAATCCTATATTACCGTAAAAGCTCTAATAGAAGACGATCGGCTTCTAATTTTCGATGGTCAAATTTTGAGGGCCTTAGTGAAAAGCGCCACAGGTAGGTTGGTACCTGTGGTTTTGGCCGCGAAAAAATTTTTTTGCATGTTAAAATAGGACACTCATAACTACGCGAGATACGTCTAAATACGCCTTTTAAACATGTCGCCCCGATAGGGTTTTTGTGGGTCGGCTTCTATTAGGGGTCGGCTTATATTAGAACTCGGCTTCTATTAGAGCTTTTACGGTATTTCCACGAGAGCTGTAAAACGGGTGGAACTGTTAAAACGTTCGCGCACCGTTATTGGTTGTAGCCGCTTTGACATGGTCGTCACTAGCCAGCCACACCCCGCATGTGAATAGCGCCGGGACCTCACAAGGTTCCTTGCAGGTCACTAAGTTGACGAGCGCATCGACCTTCAGGAAAGCGCCTCGGGCGCGCTACAGTTATCGACGTTGACATTCATCCGGCTGATCGATAACCGGATTAGTACCCACAAATCATGAAGCTCTCGGATTCGCAGCTGCAGGGCTCGGCTCGTCGGCGAGTTTCACTTTCGAGCGGAATCCCGCGAGAGAATGCCTTCGCCGCTCACTTTCGCTGACCTCCACCGACGCCATATCCTTCCCATTGTCGCAACAATATGTTTGTTACACCTCCGGGACGCGGAGGGATGCGCACAGCAGTACAAGCGAGAGCTGCGCTACCTAGACTTTTACCTAGGCATTGCTCCGGCCAACGAAGACGGTGCTATTACGGTTGATGGTAAGTTACCCCTGCGTAGAGCATGTCTCTTATGAGAGCGTTCGTCCACTAGCAAGTTAAAGTTTGGAAAGGACCATTCCGTGTTAGCCTTACCGACCCTCTCTTTGACTGAGGTAGCTGAAGCCGTTGATTTCATGACCGGGACCACTTACCGTTATGCGCACAAATAAAGGGGCGAGCAAGTCATGGCAAAACTACCGGTACTGATATTTCTTATCGTCAGAGGAATACTAAGCGTCAAAACCCAACACCTTCGCCATACAGCTCCAACAGCATAGCATATCCACCTTTTCCCTCTGTAACAGTTGCATGCGCAACCACTTCCGTCGAACCGAGCAAGTCAAGTGTATCTGCAGGAAGGGAAAAGTCTGCACTCTCCTTAGAGCACTTGGTTCAGAAAGTCGGCTACACAAGTACGTCGGCAAAGGATCTGACTTGGAATGTGACTTCAAGACGCCTTGCCTGTGGGACAACAGTCCTAGCGACGGGTTACTGGACACTTCCGACTTCTATTTATTCGAGAAGTCAGATGAGAAGACGTTTCCGATCCAAATCAGGCCGGGTAATGCCAACCCGCCGCCAGGTAGGCTACCCATGCAGAGGCACTTCATGCCCTTCGATTGCAGGTCATTTGTTCATGTTGTCCGGAAATACCACCGACGAAGCACAAAGTGCTGTGCTTGTTAGCGCTCCCATTGCATGCCTTCCATCGAGTGCTCAGCTCAGCTTTGAGTGAGAGTGTCATAGGCGTTTCTATAGCGCCAGTCTGAGTTCAGATACTGGCTTTACAATGTCGCGAGGCTGGAGGTGTTAATGCTACGTGTCAATCCTTCGCACGGTCACTTGCAAGTCATTCGTAGACCTACAGCAGAGTGCAGTTTCCTAAGACCGAGCGGGGACGTGTGCCGAGTAGAGATACCGCAAACTGACGAGCCGTTCAAACTTGGCATTCGAGCGTACGGGTTGCGTGACGCGAGCGTCGGCAGCTTCGCCATGATCAGTAAGATCAAGTTCACCGGCGAAGTTTGCAAGCCACGCGGTAAGCTACACCTCAAATACAGAGACAAAGCTGTTCTTGCAGAGAAACCCGTGCTGTTCGGAGGAGTACCGTTAACAAAGGCCCTTCCACAGCGGCCAATCATAAAAGCCGTCGAGCTTCACTGCGCTGAGCACATAATCGACTGCCCTTGGGCTGTTGCGTCGCGCTCGTTAAGCAGCGACTCTCAGGACGGATGGTTCATCGGTAGTCACGTCCGACAGTGGCCCGAGACCGTCCGGATCCCGCTACATCCGGAAGGAGAGTTTTTCTTTCAACGCATCGACCCAATGGCGGAGCTACCCTTACCGCAATTGCGTTCGGTTTTGGTGCCATGCACGCGCGGACCCTCGTCGCTCACGTTTCGGTAGGTGTCTCGCGTTGACGTTGGGAATAACAAGACGGATGTAGTTTAGATTTTGGCTCAGTCCAGGAGTACAGGCCCAGCTATGTACGTTCAGCTCGGACAACGTAGCGCTTAGCTGCATCTACCTCAATGAAGCCGACGTTCCAGGACCGATCATGATAGACGTGGACACTGCGGATAATCAACCATTCCGAGTATGTTGAGCACAATCCAATGAGCAAACGTCTTACTGGTATCGAGACTCTTGTTTGAAAGCTGACGACAAAGAGTGACGTTCGCGTGTCCCCGAAACAAAGATACCTCACAGCGCTACACGCCGCCCTAAATACCTGAACATCTGCAGCGCGTTCGGGCCACCCGCGCACGCTTCATCGCAGGTTGCCTCCTGCTTTCAAGTCGGCGTGCGATCACGCGCACTGTCGTACCGCTTCCTATCGCCGCGCGCTATCTTTTCTGCCGGCGCATTCCAATCACTTCCGGTGCCGGCTTCCGCCACGAGTGTCGAACCTCGGAAAATCCGCCGTTATGGCACGCGCTGAACGGATGGGCGGGTTGCGAGCCGCGTGGCAATCTTGGGGAACAACGTTGCGGGCTTGCTTCCGCGCGCCGCAATGATTGCTCAGCACTCAACAATGCTGTTCGTTGCCAGGTTTAGTCTCGGGCTGGCTAGACTTCACGGTGAGAGAGGGCAGCGTAGTCGTTGTATACGCTGGATTTTAAATAAAACATATCAGAAGATAGTCAGGGAATAGTCTTAGGATAATGCATGTAAGTAGCATGCCCTGCTTCGGACCTGCATCGCTCCAAACAGTACCGCACGCAAAAGCGTGCATGCGTGCGCGGATGGGTACTAAGTTGTATCGCATGTTCGTGGTATCCGATGCAGGAAAATTCGCATCGCATACCATACTGTCCGAACAAAACATTGTTGCAGTTGTCCCTGCTTAACGGCTGCTTTCGACGATGGCGCACGTGTAGAGCGAGACAAGACGTCTTGTAGTAAAAACTAGGATTCACAACCCGTAAAACGTATCCCTTGGATACGAGAGGACAATCAACTTTTAAGAATTCAATGCCGTGTGTAGCATTCCATGCTATGAACATGCGTGCGCGGAGTCATACGTAGCAAGCGACACAGCACTGGTGTGCAATCTTGCCGGCTAAGCGCTTCAGCGTCCGAAGCATGCAATTTACCCTTGCACCGCGGCTGAATCCGAAGACGACATGCGTACTGAGCATTTCCTAACGCCGAAGCATGCATTCGGCATGCGTGCAGTGATGCGTATTACGCGTTTCCTGATGCAAGTGAACGCATTATGTCCCTACGCAACGGCTGAGTCAGGCAATCGTCTCTGTCTCGATTTGCAAGTGTTGGTCAAAGGAGTCTCTGCTTGTCCCTTTCTTGACCTTTCTGTGACAAGCTAGCGCATGCTAATGTTCAGTGGTAAACTCTGCATAGATAAATTGTGCGGCATGCTTAAAACTTTATGTACCGTGGCAGGCTTTATACCAGGCTGAATGGGGGAATATGCCTACAGGGCGTGCTGGGATGCTATTCGATTCTCTTGGGGTTCAAACCAGCCAACCATAGTCATGGTGGTCAAAATTTTGTTAAACTCCGCTAGTGGAACCGTTAGAGGATACTGCTGAAGCAAGCGAAAGACACGTGCAAATTCGTATTCCACCAAAAAGCGACAAGTTCACCCATATTGGTAATGCGACAGAGAGGAAACCCCGCCCGCTTTTGTTCGGGATCGTATGTAACGCATGTCTTCGTCGTGCGGTTCATATTTCTATCATACGGTACGTAGACCTACACTGAAAAGTTTAGTTCGCTTTCGAAGTAATAAAATTCGACCGCTCCAGCGGGGGTCTCATCGCCATCGATGACATCGTGTACACCGGACTGTTATGTACCGAGCAACCGCCTACTACGACAACAAGTCCACGAAGCGTGGCGACGCTCTTCGATCTTCAGCCGTTCCCTAGCGTTAGCGGCGCGAGCTACTCCGAGTCGTTGGAGTGCGACTTCGAGACCGATTTCTGCAGCCACTGGATGAACGACGAGCAGGAGACGCACTTCCAGTACGGCAGCGTCCCGAAGGCGACGCCATACGGTCTCGACGACCGCCTTCTGGGTAGGTTCGTGCTTGCCTACGCAGCATCATCCCTATGCAATTGTCCAAGCAAAAGCGGATTACAGGCAATGCTGCCGTCGCAGTTTTCTCGCGCGCCAGTCAGTTTGCTACGCTGACCTCCCAACTCATTGCTTGTGCAGAAGACGGTCGACTCAGTGTAACCTATTACTCATCTGAAGGTGCCACGTTGAGCATATGTGCCGACGATCGCTGCGTCCCACAGCGGAAACCATTCGGAGAATTATCGGTTAACCTGACTTCGGTGCAACCCTTTCGACTGCGAGTAGTTGGTGAATCGCTGAAGGAGTCTTTCGTCATAGTCAAGAAAATCTCCTCCAGCGGAGGATTCTGTCGTCTGCAATCCCCAACTGAGCTCGCTTGCAAAGCTCTCAGTTGTACATTTAAGGGTATGTTTTGCGTCGCCTACTCGGGTAATACAACTTAAGCGCTATCGTCCAAGTGCCGAAATACTTAGAGTTAGGCATTATAGGGACCCCACATATGTATACCTCAGTGGCCAATGAGTGTTATGGGCTTCCGATATCGATGCTTCATTAACCTTTGCAGATGGTACGCTATGCGATTATCGCAGCGTCTTGGTCGGAAGCGAGGACACACCTTTCCAGTACTTGGCGGGCGAAGGTACCACTTTTCCCGTTGAAAAGTCGGCTACGTTAATACGATTGTAGGCGTAACTGCAACACTTTCCGCTGGCATGAGAAGAGCAATCCTTCGTTCGCCACCATTCCAACTCTCCTCGGCCGCTGAGCTTCGTTTCGAAGCAAGTCTCTCGACGTTCGGTGCACGTCTCTACATCTGTCCTGACGTGGAGACGGCGAACGCGCTCGAAAACTGCGAACTTGTGCTGGGACCGAAGGTGGAGCGTAAGAAGCTCGAGAGGATACTCGTACAGCTGGACACGATATCAGGCAGTTCGTGTTCGTCGCGGTTCACGACAAGTTTCTGCAATTCGGTGACGCAGAGGTTTTGCTTTCACGAGTCCAGCTAACGGACTCGAACGGAAATCTCGTTTGTTAACTACTCTCATCAGCCGTTTGTCACCATCTTTGTTGTATATCTCAGGTATATTCTATTTCAGAACGTTCGTTGCCATGAAACAATAGCACCGATTACGTAGCCTGCTTTTTGGCACACTTCCAGTGACCGCCTCTAGTACAATAGGGCACTAGTTCTGTTTCGCATAATGTGCGAAGTAACCCATGTATCGTCCGTAGACACGTAACTCGGCTTTGATGAGCCCATTAGCAATTCGTCCACGGCCGCCGCGGACAGTGATAAAAGGCCGCCTCGGATTGCGGATGTCGGCAGACGATACCTTCAAGGCACTTGCCAATTAGTCGCGTCTCCAGGTGAGTTGATTGATGAATTGGCTACGACAGGGCCGAGAGGGGGTGGTGGCATGAGGCCGAAATTCCATTGCTTCCAGCAGACCCGGCGCTTAATCATGCCGGAAGTTGGACCGGCGAAAAGTGATTGAGGGCTTCGTCATTTAAAAAAAGGATAAGGCACAAGCGCCGGCCGACGTGAAGTCTGCTATGCAACCTAAGATAAAGTGAAAAGGAGGAACCCTTGACTTTGTACTGAGCTTCGCAGTAAAGCCTTTATAATGTTTATCGTTTCAAAATGCTCCATTTGTCGGTACTATTTTGTGCATCACATTCATTCAGTCATGGAACAGTTCGAAAAGCAGCAGACCCAGCAAATGGAATGCAGCAAAGTTGGGCTTGTCCCCCCTCGCGATGCAAGCCGCTTGTTCATGCCGTACTTGAGATTAGGTCTATTCGGTGATGCACTAAGGTGCCCACTTGGCCTCAGGGCATGCGGCTCTCGAGGATGGGCCCAACAAAGGATTCGAAAAAAGATGGGCAAGCAAAGAGCATCCGACTGAATGGAAATTCCGACACATAAACAGCAACGGTTTTTCGATGATGGTTCTTCCGAAGGGGGTGGAGGGGCCTGGGTTGACGGACGTCCCGCAATGTGCAGGCCAAGTCCCACCCTGTTCCAGCGTCGACCCCTTCTTGCGTGTGTATCGAAATGCCTTTGGCCTCTCGCATGCTCAGCTGTCGTTGTTGAGGGGCACTGCAGTAAGAAGAAAGAACCGGAAAGCCGGGAGAACGGCTACTTTCCGGACGGACCGCTGCAGGCTGTCCTGTTCTCCGTTGGCGTCTAGTTGTCTCAACTCCAAATCCGTCAGGCTGATAACTTGCTTACTAAGGTGATATCCGTGATTGTCTACGGATCTACAGAGTTGGCAAGGGACCCGTCACCTGCAATCGCGGCCAAGTCATAATGGCCCCCAAGGAGGCCAAAAATGGTGAGTTGCCATGTCGCTTTCTAAAAACCTACGGTGGCGTTTATTAAGCGCTTTCTAAGCCAAACCTTGGAATCTAACAGCGTGCTTACCATGCGTAGGTATTCGCAACTAAAGCGTCTTCTCACGTAGAGCGGCTCAAATTACTTTCAAAACTTCCCCCTTACACATCTGTTTGCGGGAATTTGTTGCTGGATATGATAGACCTAATTTTGTATCCTATGGAGGACCCTTCAAGTGGCACATATCCTTTTCCGTTTGATACGTACATAAGACCAAAGAAAGA
The DNA here is from genome assembly GCA_020875895.1 of Aphelenchus avenae. Taxonomy (NCBI): domain Eukaryota; kingdom Metazoa; phylum Nematoda; class Chromadorea; order Rhabditida; family Aphelenchidae; genus Aphelenchus; species Aphelenchus avenae. The sequence continues at coordinate 1,490,576 of JNEY01000004.1, forward strand.
TACAACACTTCCAGTGGGCGATATGTTGTGTGTTGGCAAAGCTCCCATTCCAAGAGAACTTACCTAGGGTGTTTAGGCATGGCGAAGCTGGACAGTTTTTCAGCAAGCGGCGCAGAGGATCCGCCACGAGACAAATGGACAAGCTGGGCCGATTTTATTATGAGGCCCGTGCTAGAAGTTTGTACTTATATAGCAACGTCTGAATTTCAGCTGTGTCGGTTATGCGATAGGCCTCGGCAACGTTTGGAGATTCCCCTATTTGTGCTATCAGAACGGAGGCGGTAAGTTACTATATCAGAAAATGATAATGCATGCAAGTCAAATGCACAGGTCTCTGCACATTAGTTTATTTCTTGTTTGGGATTGCCCATTGTCCGACCGGCATATGGGGAACATCCGCTGGTCTGTTCGATTGGCTCATTCAGACAGATGAAACACTTAGAAGCCCATTAGTTCCGCATTAATAGACCGTGGGCTAATGATCGCGGGCAGGCAGTGGTTTGTAAGTACCGACGGTCAACGAGGTGAATCCAGAACGATCCCGTCTTCGAAGCTTATATGTCCGAGCAGGGTTAACTTGAGTGAGCCTGCCTTTCAAACTTTCATGTTTCCTTCCAAAAATTGCGAAACACTTTTGCAATTTGGCCACTAAATACGGCTAAGCTGCTGTCTGTTTCATATTCAATCTTCTGAGAATGATGAGGCCGGGAGACGGTTATAAAGTAAACAACTGATCTGCGGCTAGCATAAGTGGGAGACGGACAACTGTTCCGGCTTTAGTGATGATTTGAGATGACACCTCTAATATTCTCGGCCGCTAAACTGTCGGAAAAGCTTAAAGGACAAAGCCGTCGAGAGACCAGACTGCAAAACAGCTGAAGCACAGCAATTACCATGTTTCCAACGACTCCTAGAAAGGTGTACATACATGCATAAAAGTTCGAATAATGTCATTAGCATGCCGTGCACACATGCACACGCGCCGTGCCTGCCAGGCATGGTAAAGCGGCAATTATTAGGAGTTCGTAAGTGCATGCACGAAAACATGCACCTTTGGATGCGGCCCAAAGGAACTGACGTTAAATTCTGCACCCGGCATGCTTCTGCATTCGGTACCGCTGAGTACGCAAGATGCGCTACCGCTTTGTGCACATGATGCGGTACTGCTCGGTATGAAGGTCGTCACGTAACCTACGCTGCACGCATTTTCCTGTTATGGTTAACCTAATCCCCTGGTTACCGTTGGAAAAGCTTTATTCAATTTCAACTAGTTCACTCTCCGAGAAAGTGCACTCTCACTGTGGGAACAGCGCAATTTGAATTCCAAATCGGCACATTGCTCCAGTGCTGTAGGTTATAGTGATGCTACCTACACGTCTCGACTCCCTAAACATCTCATTTGTTCATTTTAGGTGCATTCCTCATTCCGTACATCATATCGTTGATATTCTGCGGCGCACCGCTCTTCATCCTCGAGACATCGTGGGGTCAGCTAGTGAGCGTCGGAGGCTTGGGAATGTTCAAGATCTGCCCCATCTTCAAGGGCGTCGGAATAGCGGCCGCTGTGATGGCTTTTTGGCTTAACATCTACTACATCGTCGTGCTCAGCTGGGCCATGGCTTATCTGGTACAGTCCTTACGAGCTGACTCCAATGTACCGTGGCGCAACTGCGACAACCAGTAAGTCGCTTAGCGCAGAACTTTAATGACAATGAAACGGAGAAAACGTTGAAAGTTTGGCATCAGTCCGAGTTTAGGATGTCATAGTCGTATAATTTTCCCGTAGCTTGCCTTGACCGCAAGACGCGCTTGCCCTACTTGTTACAGGCATCGTTCTTCGTACATGACGATTTAGATGGAACACAAAACGATGCCGCAGCGAGTACGACCCCATCACTTGCGACAGTAACCGAACAATCGCGGAGTACTTCAACGTCAAAGTGTTGACCGTCGACCACATGAACGAGTACAAGAAGCAGTTCTTCATCGGGCCAAAGCTAAACTTCACCATATGCACGGAGAAGGACATCAACGTCGTCTCGCCTGTCAAGGAGTTCTGGGAGTAAGCCCGAGGAGCTGCCTCTGGGCAAGTCTACTTGCCTGTTTAGCCGACGAGTGCTCGGAATCAGTCCCGGAATCGAGCAAGTGGGAGCGCTACGCTACGACCTTGCACTGTACCTGTTCATCGCATGGGTAATCTGCTACCTGTGCATCTTCAAGGGCGTAAAGTGGACTGGAAAGGTCGTCTACCTCACCGCTTCCTTCCCGTACATCATGCTGTTCTGCTTGCTCATTCGCGGCCTGACGCTGCCTGGCGCCAGTCTGGGCCTCGAGTTCTACCTGAAGCCGGACTTCTCCAAGTTACTCAACAGTAAAGTCTGGGTGGACGCGGTTACACAGGTTAGCGGAAAGTTTGCATAGCCTTCTGGTATGTAAAAATCCAGGTGTTCTTCTCGTACGGTCTTGGGCTCGGTGCGCTCGTTGCTCTCGGAAGCTACAACAAATTTCACAACAACGTCTACAAGTACGTCCTCATATGCAGTTATATCGCCTCTGAGTGCTTAACTTAAGACAAGCGATGACAGTGTGCTGCGTAAACTCTGGAACGAGTGTCTTCGCAGGCTTCGTTATATTCTCCTTTATCGGCTACATGGCGATCCAACAGGGAAAGACTGTCGATGAGGTAGCCCAGTCAGGCCCAGGTCTTCTCTTTCTTGCGTATCCGTCCGGAATCCTACAACTGCCGTACACGAACGTTTGGTAAGTATGTCTGGCTGAGCGTATACAATTTGTCGTTAGGTCTGTCCTTTTCTTCTCCATGGTGCTCTTTCTCGGCATAGATTCTCAGGTAAAGGCAATGAGAGATACCTCGAATTCAAAGTTTGTTGTTTAGTTCTGCACAATGGAAGGTTTCTTCACAGCTGTAAGTTATTGCTTTTGGGTCCGAGCGTACATTCGCCATTGTCAGATTATTGACGAATTCCCGCACATAATTCGGGGCCGAAGGTTCGGAAGGGAGATATTCGTCGCCATCATATGCATCATCTCGTACATCTTGGGATTGACGACCGTCACAGAGGTAGGTTCGGCGTTATTACTCCCTCAGATGCAGCATTCAGGGAGGCTTTTACGTCTTCCAACTCTTTGATTTCTACGCTGCATCCGGCTGGGCACTTCTGTGGCTGCTCTTCTTCGAATGCATTGCCGTCTCGTGGAGCGTAGGTGCGAACATCCGAACTTATGTGCATGGACACAATCGTTGCTTTCCAGGCATTGACCGTTGGTACGAGCACATGAAGAGCATGATTGGCTACTACCCATCCGCCTGGTGGAAGTTCTGTTGGGTCTTCGCCACTCCGGCAGTGTGCATGGTATAGTGCTAGCGAACTATGCAGATCAATGGTGGTTCAGGGAGTCATGATCTTCGGCTTGGTGAAGTACCAGCCCCTTCGTCTCGCTGCTTACAACTACGACTTCCCGGTGTGGGGACACATCTTCGGGTGGTTCCTCTCTCTCTCGTCCATGCTCTGCATTCCCGGATACGCGATTTACATCTGGATCGTTACCGATGGCACATTTTCGGAGGTGAGAATTTGGACTAAAGTTAAGCGACCTCTGCGTTTAGAAAGTCGAGAAACTCTTCCGTCCCGAGGTGGACCTGGTGCCCAAAAATGAGACCGAACCGGTGGACCTTCAGGCTATGTACGACTTCTCTTAATACATTTAAGTCGCAGCCGTCTTCCCCGAGCGATGATCTCTTCACTGGGCGTCGGCTGTCTTGGTCGATCCCCGTGTCTTTCACCTCAACCTATACCGCATCTATTTTATCTCCTTGCTACTTCTCCCTTGCGTCTGTACCTACCTTACTCTTTGTTTTAGTCAGATAAAAGTTTTGCGCATAGTTGGGATCTCTTGGTAGCGCCAACGCTTTCACGACCAGCAAAAAAAGCCGATCGCGCTTTAGACAGTCATGATTGACGAGTCGCGCAGCTAACGACAGCAGCTAATTTATGTCACTAAAGCGCTGGTCAGGGTCCGTCCCGCACACAAAAGTTTTCGCTATCCGGCCTTGTTTGGTATCATCCGATAGCACCTGGAGAGTTGACTAAAGCCCCAAATGACCCGTCAAAACTTATGCTGACATGCTATAGCGGGCCCGCTATGGCATACTTCCCATGTGCGGTCCCAGCGGGTTGTCATGCAATGTAGAATCCAAAAATAGCGTTCATTTTTGTATAGGGGGCCATTTGGGGGGGGGTAGGGGAGGTTCCATGCTTACATGCTATTGCGGGCCCGCTCATGCATGCCTCCCATGGCGGACAAAAGGCGACGGGGGATCATATAGACTCGCTGTTTGCGTGCAAAAAAACCTACGACAGCATACAGTAACGCTAGAATGCATGAGCCAGCATTTTGGCTGGATGCAAGAGCTCTGGAATGCACACTACCGCGACGTGAATACGACTATTCGGGTGGCAGTCGCACAACGGAAAATGAAATAACATATGTTAAAGAACAAGCGTACCTATTTGAACAAGTAATCCCGGTAGCGCCGCCCGCGCGGAGCACGGGTCAGCCGCTAGTATAGGTAAAAAAGAGGGTGACGATGAAACTTAACGAAGAGCACCAGATGCTTGGGAAAGGCAGTAGACGCAACATACATTTCTCCTACTTGTTATATTTTATCAGCGCGAAACCCCCATCGCAACACTCAATCGGGTACTGGAAGGAGGAGCTGGCCTCGTTCAAGATTTTGCCCCCAACAAAACAAAATGCGTGGAAGCAACCCAAACGAATGGTTATGCGATTCAGCAGAGCTTACTGAGTCTACTTGTTTCACGAAAATAACTGAGGAAATTTTGCCCGAATGCTAGCCATCGACGGCGATAAGAACTAAGCTATATTTTGCTGCATACGTGAGAGAATATATTTATGCTTCTGATAGAAACACACATCATGTCGCTACCCGCTGCTAGTAAACACACAAGCAGAAGTGTCGATGCTTAGAAATAACATTACGGTATCAAGCTTCGCCATCGTCGCTAGCAACGGACGATGGCTTTGAGGTCCTCGGAGCTGCTTCAGCGCTGAGCGCGGTGTGCACGGAACTGGACGAAGTGCTGGGTTGAGCCGGCGGCAGTGCAGTAGGGATCAGCCCGGTGCCGGCGACGGCCTGTAAAGAAGCCAAGTGGGGCGCAGAGTTGTTCTTAGATCGGTTCAGGCGCTCGTTAAGTTCTCGAAGAGCTTTCTGTCTGAAAGTGTCCGATTAAGGCTTTGAATCATTGAAGCAGGACTAATTACCTTCTCCTTTCCGCGTCACGGTTCTGGAATTCTGGAGGAACAACGGTCTTCACCGAGTTCAGGTCGCTCATGTCCACGTGACGAATCGGCTTACAGACACGCAGCGTAACGAGAAGTCGAAAAGTCACGCTGCCCACCGCATCTGCGACATGCTGGACTTTCCTTGGAAATAGTCTAAGCGGACATTGAGAACTCATTTCACGGAAGTGCGACTTACGATGCCCACGTGAAGTGATCGCTGTCGTCGCCAATGATCTCTGCGTCGTGATGCACTTGATAGAACCTCAGGTATGACCAGCTGATCTGCAGTGCGAACAACGTTTGGAAGGGGATTGCACCGCGGAGAACGCCCGCGACGGCAAGTACGACGCTAAGGAGCACCGCGTTGACTGGCATGTGTGTGTTCTTTATGCGGCCGAGCGGCGTCGCTACCACGGTACCGTCCGGCAAGAACTATAAGCGGGTTTTGCCCGTCTCTTCTAGATTGACCTAGAAGAGACTCACTGACCTGCTTAACAGCAACGAGGGCCGCCATACTCACGGCTGAAAGACCATTGAGGTGCCCGTAAAAGTAGAAGTCAACCGAAGAAGACGTCCTTCTGAGAGCCATGTATAGCAACGAACAAGCGGCAACCGCCAGGCTTGCGCTTCCCTAAAAATCCGTAATCACAGTAAGCACGAGATCATAAAGCGCTATAGCCGCAAGGTTGAACGTTGCCTACCTGGACGATAATGGCATACTTGACCACCTCACGCAATCCCCAAACCGGAGCGATGATAACGGTGAACTGGTACGCGGCGATGATGCTCCATGCATAGAGAAGGAAGTTCGTTTCGACTAGGAAGTTGGTGACCAAGCGCCACAAGTGAAAGCTGAAGACATTGCTGGCTGTCAGTGCGAAGGCGTTGAAGTACAGCGACACTTGACTGAGAGCGAAATCTTAAAAGAAATTGTCAGTGCGATAGGCAAGGAATTACATAGCTTAGTTTTAGCAGCTTAATCGGTTCAGTACTTACATGCAGTTAACGCTAAGGATACGTATCGGAAGAGCGGTTTTGCCAGGAGGAAGCCGTCCACGTAGTTCCGGACCTGCGCCTTGACAAGTGGCACGAACATTTCACGCTTCTGGCTGGCAGACTACCAGAACATCGCAGAGAATGTTGAGCGAATAAGGAAACGAGTGCTGTATATCGAATAACGTTATCCTGAAAGAAAGATGTAAGCTTGCTACTTATTCGAGCAAGTGTTGTGCGCTATTTCGGTAAAGCACCGTCACATGTGGCAACTTGTCGGAAGCTGGCCAATGTCGGGTGCGGCTCGCAAGTTTTTTTTCTTTGCCACACGTTTACACACGGTCTACTCAAACTTTTCACTGTCGTAAAAACACCTGTAAATATTTGTTTGTTTTGACTTTAACGGTAGCGAACATCCTAGCCACTTCAATGTATAGACAAAACGCCATGCTCATTTGGCAGGCGTTTCGTCATAGCTTGTCTATTTTGAAACCGCACGCAGGCAGTCCTTCTTCACGTGAGGAAGGCTTGCAATTCGCTCATTACGCACTCTGTGTATTATGCATGTCGGCTCGTCTACAGGTTCTTCGGTTTTAGACTTCATTCAGCCGAAATGGGAGGCAAGAAAAGGAACCAGAACAAGGACAAACCGAACTTTTCGACGCCAGCAAAAGCGTGTAAGTTAGTCTGGATACAGCCCGATACCTAGCGCAAACTGAAATTTACTCGAATCAATTTCGGCAATTGCAGCCGGAGGAGCTTACGCCAGGGACAGCGACGTCAGTGACCTGGAATCGATAGCATATTCGTCGGTGGCGGGAGATTACTCGAATGGTAAGATCGCCCAGTGCTTATCCGTATCCCTACCTCAAAGTGCAGAGTAATTCGAACTTATTTAAGACGACGAGGACGTGAACGACGCTGTCGTCCTCTACGACTCGTTCTCGCAGCAAATCGAAGACGGCCAAGACAAGAGGTTGTCCTACGGTTGTACTAAACGTTGAATAACATCCGCTAGTTGCAGGATCGGAACGAGGATGAAGGCGATTGACAACATCCAGATTATCCTGAAGAAGTTCTACATGGCCGACAGCATTGAGAAATGGAAGCTCTCTCTGTGCGAGCTGATCGAGAAAAACCTCAAACGCACGCACGACGAAGTGGTGCGGTCTTGTGCTATCGCTGCTCTGCTTTCGATTCAGATGGGTAAGATCTCTAACCTTGGAACGTTGTTACATTTTAGGACCGTGTGCTAAAGCAGAATAAGCACAAGGTGTTTTAGGGATGGATATTGAAGAGGAGGTAATCGGCAGTCTGAGCATCATGCGTCAAATCGTCTCGGACGCGAGCGTACCGGAGAACGTGCGCTCGCTGTGCGCACAAGCCATTGGCATCTGTTGCTACTTCAGCGTTGAACAGCTCGCAACGCAGCAGGAGTGCCTCCTGACGCTGCGTCAGGTTTGGTGGCAGATGAAGCCCACTACTGCGTCACCCGGTCTCTTCTCGTCTGCCATATTCTCGTGGGTGCTGCTTCTTGAGCGGGTAAGCGAACAGTCTGCGCTATTTTGAAAACGTAACACGTACTATTTCAGGTCCACCCGCAGGTCATTCTGAAGACGATTGAGGAGACTCAGCCCAAGTTGTGCACTTTCCTTACGGCTACGACGGTCGACGTGCGCATTTCGGCGGGCGAGGCGCTTGCGGTGCTCTTCGAGATCGCCGTCAACGACATCGACCAGGAGTTCCGCTTCGCGAACCACGAATACCTGAAGGATGTGCTCGGCGAGCTCGCGATCGACTCGGCGAAGTACCACGCTAAGCGGGACAAGAAAGTGCAGAAGTTCAGCTTTCGCCAGATCAACGACGCCATCTTCAACAACAGTCCGCCGCAGTCGCGCGTGCGCTTCAACAAGCACGAGACCCTCCAGGTTGAGGGCTGCCACTCGAAGCTGCTCTACGATTCTCTGTGCCAGTTGCTGAAGGTTTGTGTGTTCTTCAATATGTAATGCAGTGTTCTTTCAGGGAGACGTCAACATGCACCTCACAAACAACGTGGTGCTTCGCGAGTTCTTCGACCTGGGCCCAGTTCTGGTTGTGGACGAGGAGAAGGCGTTTTCCAAGGCTGAGAAGGTCGAGCGGGTACATCAACAAGAAACATGTTCAGCACAATGACATGGCATAGTTTAGATGAACGCGTTAAACGCTGACTCGAAGGCCCGCAACATACATCGTGGCAAGCAGCGCGACAAGAAGGTCTACTAGCATCTTGTTTCCGGTGTGCTTCCTCGCTAGAACCGCTAGACCCAGCGTCTTTTGTTTATTCTTTGTTGTAAGGCAGTATGGCCGTTCTCAAGTAAAGTTCAGGGGTGCGTATCGTTGTCACTAGGGTCATACATGTAACAATCAGTGAGGTGAGGTGCATAGAAGGTCGTTGACGATGACTTCAGCGATTGTTAGGAAACATGCCGTTGCCCCTTTTGAGGTAAGGTAACGAAGCCAGTTGCTGATAGAGGTCTAAACACCGTAGCGCCGTACATGATAAAACCAAGTACCAGGATTAGAATAGGGTCTTGCTTGAGCCTTACATGTCGCTGAAGGCAGATGAAGATGGAAGCTTGGTCTCCTTGAAGGACTAGCGTGAACATCGTTTTCTTAATGTAAGCGTATAAAGAACCACCATACTTTTGACTGCAAATATCCTAAGCATGCCTCAAGAGTTGTGTTAATCCTTTGACATGTCCAAATCAGCAGGTCGATCAAAATTGCGGGAGAGCATCGCATCGCTTCAAATGTTTCGCAAGTGAAGGCGAGGCCACAGCGTAGCCAGCACCCGGTGGAGTGTTTTCTTGATCATCCAAGGGTTCTCATGGTTTCCTCAAGCAAAAGTTGTCGAGATCTTCCTCGCTTGAATCATTGCTCAGGCACAAAAAAGCATCATTAGTGTGTACTTCCTGGTCTACGGTCTCAGCATATAGCATCTGCGCTGTACCATTTTGGCTAGAGTACTCTCCGTCAAAAGAGGTCCTTGCATGGGTAAGCAAGCAGCATGGCTCGAGAGTCCGAAGGGTGTCACATTCCTTGTACTATCCTTCAAAGCAAGACTGCATTTTCTACCCCCGTTAGCCTAAAAGGAGACATGATTACAGAGGGTTTAAAGACTTTGGGCAAACCATAAAGTCGATGGGGCGTGATTATGAAGCTTCGGCGGGGAATTCCAATCGTATAGAGTGAGAGTAAAGAATGGGGAAATGTAATTTTCAGGTGGCGGAGGCAATGGCAGATTCATGTCGGAGAACGTTGGCGGTCAGTAATTGACTGTCGCGAGAGGCTTACTCCTTCTTTGCCCACATCGATGCACACGAAACTTGGTCTTGCCTTGCCATGACCGTGCTGGCAGATACGTACCCTAGCGTAGCATTGTATCATGCCTACCATCACTCAGAAATCAACAAGTGCCATTTGGTAAATTTTATGAAGCGAAACAACAATATTACGTGCATAACAATGTGTACAAAGGAAGGCAAAATGCGTTAAAGCTCGATTCCCTTCCCCTGACAACTACAGTCACGATCGTCCTGCCCACATCCGCTGGTCTCGGTGGCTTGACTCTCGACTGACTGCAAGATGCTAGAAGCCTTTGTTTTCTAAAAAAACATCCTATTTGATATTGTCAGAGAACGTGCACACTTGCCTTTGAGATGCCCACACTCAAGTCACCAGTGTTCAGACCATGCAACAAGAGGCACGCCTTGCACAACCTCTGGCTAGAGATGTAGCCACATCTTTCACAGGTCGATAGGGTGGGAAGCGAGACGTCCTCAGACAAGGCTAGCGATTCGCCGGAACGTATTAAGTCAAGGATCACCTTGGGTCGCTCACGTTCCAAGTCCTTGATGAAAGATCTAAACGTAACACGCTTCAGAGCTTCCGGAGCTGTGAGACTTACCTCGCATAGCCTCGATACGCGTTAGGCGAGTAGATGCATTCGGTGGAGAAGTAGTTCAGCTTGCGGAAATGCGCGTACATGACGATGTCCTTCTCGTAAGAATACTTGAGCGGCTTTACCCTGGGTAGCGAGCCTTCCGAGCCGGTAATTGCGGACGCGCATCGCTGAAGCCGAGCGACGTCTCCTCGCAGAACGTTCATAAGGACGGTCTCGGCAAGGTCGTCCGCGTTGTGTCCAGTGACGAGCTTTACCGCACCGGCCTTCATAGCGCCTCGGTCAAGGGCCTAGATAGTCGCATTGTAGCGAATGTCCAGATTACAACCGATCGGCGTTTGCGTCTACGCGCGTCAAGACATTTAGTACCTGTCTTCGGAACACGCCGCAGAAGGTGCAGTTGTTCTTCTTGCCAATCTTCGCCACGATCTCGTCCATCGTCCACCCGTAGATGTCCTTATAGCTGAGGATCGTCAACGGCAGCCCGAGGTCTTGCTCGTTCTTTCGCACCTCCTTGATGGAGTCGTCTCGGTACCCCTTGATTCCCTCGTCGATGCACAGAAGTATTAGGTTGAGCCCATAGGAGTACTGCTGGTTCAAGCGATGCAGGATTGTTGCCAACACCGTGGAATCCTTGCCGCCCGAGACTCCAATCGCTACGCTGTCCTGAGGGTTGAAGATCTTCGTGCTCTGGATAGTTTCGTGGACGTCCTATAAAACTGGATATATGTACACCTTTACCGTGGCCTTCGTATACCTACCAGTTCGAACCAGTCCAAGAAGCATGGAACGCAAAGCAACTGAGTTGTTTTCGCCACCTTCAGTTTAGCGGCCGATTCGCAGCTGGCGCACTTCATTCTGCGAACCACTGCCCGCCGATATGCGCGGATACTGATCGAGTTTTTTCTTCTACGGGCACGAATGAAGCGTGTCGATGTATTGGATGAATATGGTTTGCGACTTACCACTAAGAATTTCACCTCTGTCTTAAATCGACCGTGGGTTTCGAAGCGAATTTACGAGAATGGTTACCTAGGCACACGCAAAGGCCAACCCCGAAAGCATCATGCCTTGTGCATCATACGCGGTCAAACGCCTTGTGCATGCACAATTATCAACGGTATCTGGAAATGAAGTGCGATGGGAAGACACGTTAAGATTGTTCACACTGAAACCTTGGCCGTGCTCTGGGCTTCCTTGCCACTGACCCTAGAAAGCGTTGATATCGGCTGGCCTTGGTAACCATTGGGACCGTCACGTAAACACTAGCATACGCATATAGGCGACCCTTGACAAAGGCAAATTAACCTTTTGCTTTATCAGCTGCGCTAAGAATGATCGGGCTAAGCAGAAACGCATATAAGTCGTGGAAAAAACTTCTATGGCCGGTTCCGAAGCTGCCCATCGGCGGAAACAGTGGATCAATATGCTGGTCCTTCTGTCATTGTGAGATCAGGCCATCTAAGTTCGGAATGCCTCGTAATCTTGATGAACAACATTTGCGGAGTAGGGCTTAGCTGGCTGACTGAGTTTAAAAAACTGTACCGTTCATCGTTCCTCCATACGCCTGCCTCCTATTTTCCTTTCATCCGGTTTCCGAGACATGACATTTATCTGTTCGTCGCACGGAATTTAGTTTTCTTCGTACCTTAAAGTGTACCACGCTTTAGCAAGAGAGAAATTCAAGGATCTGCATATCCAAGGGATTGTCAAGTATGATACTAGTTACTAGTAAAAGAGTTACTGTCGAAATGGAACTTCGATAATATAGTGAAAACATCGTCGCACAGCGCCCAGCGGCGGGTCATTTACCTCGTGCGTAATGTGAATTTACGCCCTCCCTGTCCCCTCCCCTTGACTCCCCTTCATTCCTTGTCACTGTGACGATTTTCCCGGGCGCTCCTGTGTCCAAAAACTGCGTGTCATCCAGTAGCCAATCTAGTCGAAGTTCAGCAGAAACTGTGGCAATAAGGTTTGGCGCATTCAAGAGCATGGAAGAGGTTTGCCAGAATATGCAAATTTTTTGGATTAAGTAGGACGGAAGAACAAGTGATCCTTGTAAGCGCTCGCACCTACATACGCTCTAACGCTTTGCTTTAGTTTCAACGACGATTCACCGATGTCTACCTTGCTCTCGACGGACAGCAGCTACAGGAATTTTCTTAGAGAGGTTAGTTCTTTCCCTGCGCCGATAATTCTTGTTTAGGCCATGCGGCATGACGGAGAAGCGCTGCAGGCTCTTGTCGATGCTAGGCAAGTGATCTGGAGCAGCTGCTCGGCGAAACGCGCAACCCGGGCGTGATCTACAAGAAAGTCAACGATGCTGTTTTTGGCGGCCGGCTTCCTCCGCAGTCGAAGAACTTCGCCGGAAGTTACGACTTCGACCATTTGAGGAAACTTCCTGACGTGGGAGGTGAGACTGTGCCGGACAGACGCTGGAAGGTCGCCAGGTAAGCGCAAGCATATGACTAACAAGTCTAGTCTCCTTAGGCCGTCCAAGATCGTCAACAATCCTGTTCAGGCGAACGCGACGGCTTCTATAACGTGTGGTCATCCACGAAATGATCCACGTCGCCATCATCTTAGACGGTAAGTCTTCGCAATGTACCGCAAGATCCTGAGCAACCGCCTGTAAACCGTGGTGCCGACCTTCCTCAACGACTACCCGCAGGGTTTGGAGCTGCCGGAGGTGTACGGTATGCATTATCATGCGTTGCTCTACATCCGCTTAACATGGCTTACCTTAACTTTTAGTCATCGGAGCGCGCAACTACAAGACCGCAGACTGGATTGCCTACTGGGACAAGGAGGACAAGGACAGGCAGGGTGGTCTCGCATGCAGAGCGCGCAAGAAGGCTCGTCACGTCTACCACCGGGTACGTTGCGCTTTCAGTTACATTTGCCACCGGGTACGTTGCGCTTTCAATTAATTTTGTGTATTTAGTGTTGGAGGGTGGGACGGGTGAGAGACGCACCGCCGGGACCTCCTCGTGGTGTCTCTTGGAAACGCCATGCTGGCGGCTAACACCGGCGGGCGAAACGGCTTGGACTTGAGAGGTAAGCTTCTTATCGTGTAGATGTTGGGTTCTTCCATTAGATTTTTAGAGCGCGCACTCACCACGCCAGGAAGCTGTCCGTGCGTTCGACGCTGACCGACCTCACGATGGAGCTACTAATCCTGTAAGTTAGGGAGAGGTCTCTTCTTTAGGTTGCCTAGAGGCGAATGTCAACGGATGGCCGCCTGCGGCGACCGTCTGGCGGTCCTCGTCTCATCGTGCACTTGTCACCCAGCAAGCGAGGCTACGTAACTTAGGTACTCGAACAGCTCCTACAGCAAAACTTAGGTTGGAGAATATAGGTAGCGTAGGTTGGAGAATAGTACCGTCCTGACGATTAAGCACCACGTAGTAGGCGTTCCTCCATCGTTGCAATCTTCGTACTGGGGTGGGTCTAAGCAAGAGCTATGTCGCATTTACTCATTGCCTGATGTACCTTGCACTGTGACCGCGACCGTTTACGATATCACGCCAGTTGACACAGCAGCGCATGCATAAGTATCCGGCTCGGCGGAGGCGGAGTTCTGGATCTCGAGCATAGACTCCCTTGGGGAAAACTAGAGAGGCTAGCAGTAGTGTACAGTTCGTTGGCCATATCAGTGAGTATTTTGCCATATTGCAAAGTGTATGTTGTCATTTGCCATCGTTTGTCATAAAGTCGATCGCCCATGTTTTCTTGGTATTTGTGTAGCAATTCGCACATTTCTAAGGTATAAGCTTTGCAACGTGTGGGGTGACTTTTCTAGCAATGTTGCAAAGCTTTCTAGGGGTGACAATTTTACTTGTTCGACTAACTTACCATACTTTTTGGTTCTCGGTTCTCAAAAAAAATCTCGGAAAACTCTTCTATGGCCGGTTCCGAAGCTGCCCATCTGCGGCAACAGTGGATCGACATGCTGATGTTTGCTGTCATTGTGAGATCAGGCCACCTAAGCTCGGAAGGCCTCGGAATCTTAATGAACCACACTTGCCCATTCATGGCTTCATAGCATGGAGTAGGGCTTAGCTGGCTGACTGAGTTTAAAAAACTGTACCGTTCATCGTTCCTCCATACGTCTACCACCTATTTTCCTTTCAACCGGTTTCCGAGACATGACATCTGTTCGTCCCACGGAATTTAGTTTTCTTCGTACCTTAAAGTGTACCACGCTTTAGCAAGAGAGAAACCCAATGATCTGCATATCCAAGGGATTGTCAAGTTTGATCTCGTCGGTAGCTTGCCTCGGAGATTACGGAGGAAGGATATGGAAGGATTTTAAAACATCTTTATGCTAGTACTTCAGAGCCATTTTTGAGTTGATGTTCTTTTAGGAAGCAATTCCATCTAATTACACCTCTCTCCATCAGTTCCGACGCAATTTTATTTGTCCTTCCAGATCCTTCCAGATCGTCAGTGAAACATGATCACAGGCGGACAATCACTCCAGCCAATCAGACAAAAAGAGCTCGAACGGATAACACATATTAAAATCACGACGGTAATGCCAAGAATGTGCTGAGGGCTACTCATCAGTAGACGTTTCGCCGCCCGTCTGCTCCGAGTCCTGCTGAGGAAGGGTATCGGTGGTTGTCTGCTGCTCGGATGAGCTTGATCCGCAAGCGTACAGCGACGACCAGGAACAGGAAGGAACGAGGCGAGTGAACGGACGTAGGATGAGTAGCAGAAGGGCGATGAGCGGAAACACTGACAGAAACAGAAGCTAAAATCTCGGGTTATTCACCAAATCTTTAAGTCCCTATGGCTGCCTCTGCAGTCGTTGCATTACCTGCACATTAGTACTGGAAGAGGTCGATTCGGCTGACTTTCTGCGCAGCGCACAAGTCGTACATAGCATCGAATGGGCATCATCCTCGTTGACAACGGCTAAAGTAATCGCTTTAATGCGGTCACTTGACACGCGCTTACCATTCGGAATGGACCTTCGCCGCAACTGTGAGTCACTGTCGACGATAGGACTTGACGCTGAAGTTTCAGCGACTCGTGCATTTGCTCTCTCGACACTTTCAGCGCTGTCGGACGAAATCGTCTTCAAGCGTTCGTCGCTAAGCACCTCGTCTTGCGGCGGCGTCTGAGTCATGATAGCTTCCGACGCTTGGCTCGCGAAGGATTCGGAGTACGCGTCAAAAGGTACGCCTTGCTCGCGCACAGTGGAACCCGTCTCCTCCTCGTGATCCGATGTGCCGTTCACCAATGCAGGCGCTGAAGGTTTCTCCTCCAGCAATTCATCGCGGAACTCGGGAAGACGCTCATTGGACTTAGAGCTGATCGGGCCTGAACAAGATTCACAACTCTCTCTATGTGACGGCTAAACTCACTTTTCTTCGAAGGAACATTTCCCGCAACAGTGGACACGATGAATTCCATGCCTGATTCTGTGCTTATAGATTGCGCAGTGGATGCGCTATAGCTGGAATCAGAACCTGAGGCGCCCCTGACGCCATTAAGCCCGGTGTAGAAGGCCGTGTTGAAGGGATCCGGTTTCTCATCAGAGCTTGTCGAGGTCTGCGCGTCCGACCTGTTCACTACGCTGCGCTCCTGAGCTTCGCGGAGAGCCTCAGTATACTTGTTGTGCAGGTCCTCCAGCTCATCCTTGCGTCGTCGCAACTCCTGCTCGTAGTTATCGCACTGTTTGCGTAGAAACGAGTTCTCTTCCTCGATGTTGACCAGCGACTTCTCGACGTCATGTAGGTGCATTGTGGTCTCATAGACCTGCTCTTCTGCTTTCCTGAAATGGCTCAATATAGCTTGAGCGTGTTGGACGCTACAAATGCCCACGCTATCACCGTACCTCAGGTGATCCTTCGCCATAAGCTCCGCCTTTGTGCGGTCCTCGTACACGTCCTGAATCTCTTTGCGCAGATCGTCGTTTCCGGTGTTCTTGTTGACGTAGATGGCCAGCTGCGACTCGAGAATCTCGATGCGCGAGAGGAGACGCTCCTCGTTGATCAGGGCTTGCCAGCTGGTTTCGGAGGCCTCTTCCGCCATTTCCAGCAGCGACTCTAGCGATCGCAGCTTTTGTGTCAACAGCTAAAGTTTTTTTCAGTATGAGGGTGGGTGGCATTGGGGCACTTACGCTCTCGCGGAACATTGCCTCCTTCATGTATTGCGTCATCATGAAGAGCTTGTCATTGCTGATGAGAGTATGGTCGCTAGGCAGACGATCGTTTTCCACCGCTGGCAGCGGCTTCTGCATAGTGGAGTTGTTCCGCGGGTTGACGCACTCCTCGCCCTTCTCGTTGATCAGACGAACGATGCAGGTAATGCAGCCGCTCGAGACTGGAATAGACGTGCATCGGGTCAGGCTTCTCGAAAGAATCGTGCCAGCTTACCCTTTTTAACGTTATCTACAATTTCAACGCCCAGTTGGAGGATATCTCCGGAATGTAGAGGCTTCGGCACCGACTCTTCACCGCTGTTCGAGAGCCGCTGGTTGTTGATGAAGGTGCCATTGCTGCTTCTGCTATCCTTGATCAGGAACTGCTCGTCCTCGTACCACAGAAGTGCATGATTCCTCGAGAGCACCTAGGAATTTTTTTTTAAACATTCTACCAGCACTGGTTGCACTTACTTTGCAGTCGAAAATTGCATTGTTAGTTGCGGGCATAAGGCGAGCAACCGCACGACCGATTTTCACGGCCTGTTCCTCCGATCTGGGCACTATTATGCGACGCTCTTCGAAGGGATGAGAGTTGCTGCATGGAATGAGGGCGGCCATGGGTCCTGGCGGGGTTTTCGCACTTCCTGACGTCATAGTGCCCTTCCAATATACCTGGAAATAAGTATCAGTGTCATTGTCGGTAAGTAATGGTCCAGGTTGAAGTACTCTGACGTTGAAGACGCCTGTTCGGTTCTTACAGCTTAGGGCTTCCAAAACAGCTTTATGTTGCAGTGAGTCAACGACTGAGAACATAAGGCAAGATTAAACCGTCATCACAATGGCAGTAAGAACAAAGATTCGGCTGCACATGGAGAGCATCAAAGAGAACATGTTAAACGATTTCGGAAGCGTCGACTTTCTTCTCCAACGGGTAGTAAACGTGAAAGGCAAAGTTCTGCACGAGCCTGCGGTCCTTGAAAGACGTGCCGCCTTGGAACGGTCCCGGGTTTATGGTCAACCTGCGCGAGGCGTTGTCCACGTATGCAAACGGTTTGAACTTGTCCGCAACAACCAGTACGTCCGGACACGGCGCCAGAAAGAAGAGGTAGTCCATGTGGGGAAGCACGGGGTTGGCGTGAAGCGGCAGCGGCGAGAAGTGCCGCTGACTCCAGATCGTATCCGCTAAACTAAACGCAATCAAGTGACCGCTTTGACATTGTAGCACTAAACCAGCTAAACTACTTACGCATTGGCTGATGCTACTGGTCTGTGCAGGAACGTGTATCGCAGCTCGACAGAGTCTCTCCACCGTGTCATCGCGGCAGATCACAATGCTTTGGCCTTTGTAGAGAATACGACAAGGGTTCGTGGCGAAGTGGACGTTCGGTAGGTCTTTGAAAAGATCGCGGACGAAGGGCGGTAAACCGGGTCTAAATGGCGTACTAATTATGGCACCAGGAAAGGACCGTTTCAGCCGACGCGTCTGCTACTAAGCCTTAAAACTTACCTCGGCATCACTGTCATTGGCGCCGGGTCATCGGGACCAGGTACCAGCACAAACTGCGTCTTCGAGAACTGCCGCTTGAAGTCACCAAGGATTCTCGCAAGGTGAGCAAAGCTTTTCGTCGCCGCCTCAGTGTACCCGTGGGCACGGTACAGTGACAAGAAGTGACCGCAGAGAACGAAGACTTCTGGCGGCGATGTGGAGAACGCGGAGAGCATTTGATACAACGCAGACACGACCTACAAATGCCAGTTAGTAGTATTAACAAACGGCAACCAGGCACCTTTTCACAGTCCAGCCAGACATCCGACAGGAAGACAATGCGGTCATCCGGCTCCAGTTTTCCGCTCGTCTCCACGAGGTAGCCCCGAGGGAAGTAGTTCGCCTTCAGTACTGGCAATGCAACGCTGTGGACGGTGAGCACACGCTCGTCGTAATGGCCTTTGAAGAGGAAGATCCCGCCTTCGAAGAAGAGGCCTGGCGCAAACTTTGCCTTGCTCAGATCCAACTGCAGCTCCAGATGGCCAGTGAGGTCCTCAGCGATGAACTTGCTTCCATCTCTCGTCAGCATTGCCAGAATCGTCGCGTCGGTACCGTTCCTCGGGTAGAGGTACTCGATGTGCACGTATCGGCAAGTTTCGTCGATTGCCTAAGACAATTTTTGTGCGTGCAATTTGCTGATATATAAGCACGCCCCTATGCACTTACACTTTCCACCAACTGGTATCGCTTGCGCATGGAGTCGTACACTTTGCTGTCCCATGCAGCAGTCCGCACCGTAGGAATAAACCGCTTGCTAGCAACGTCGAACTCCGAGTGCTGCCAGTTGCTCGAGCATTGTAGCACGAACGGCGGGTCGCTGAAGAAGTACATGGTTCACGACACCTGTTCAATAAGCTTACTCTTTCTCTCGAATGCCCCTGCTTTGCTTGACCACCTTCTGCAGGACCGGAAGCGTCACCGAAGTGCCATTTTCTTAAAACGGTTGCAGTGATATCGTCGAGTCCAGGATACCTGCTGAATGTTGCAAAAGTGGTGCCAGGTTTTCGACGAACTTCTGCCGCGCCTCAGTGCTCATCTTGTTGTCCAGCGCATACCTTAGCAGGTAGTCGAGGCAGCTACTAAACTGGACGTTAAGGCATGCCTAGTAGAGTAGACCTCGAAGTTTACGGGTTTTTAAGCGGGACACTAGGCTCAGCTGCATAAATCTGAGCTTCTCAATGCATTATTATTCCGTCGTGCCTACTTACCTCGCTAGCGTGATGTTCCTGATTTCGAACAACATCTTTATCTCTCGCTTGACAACTACTTCGTTGATGGACATCTGCAAAGTCCCCCGTCGTAATGGGTGTATTTTCAGTGCATCAGGTATCGCACGGTGACCGCCCACCGACAATGATATAGTTCCAGCGAACTTTCCCTTGTTCTTTATTCATCAACGATAAGGTGACCGCGGTACAAATAAATAATGAACGCAAATTAAATAACAGTAACGCATAGAAAAGGTATCGTCGGGAATGGAGAGAAACGGTTCTTTAACGAGGAGGTCCCGGCGGCAGTGGAGGCATTCTCGGCGGGAAGGCACCTGCCATGCCCGGAGGGCCAGGCATTCCGGGCCGCGGAAGATACGGCATCGGCATCTGACCGTACGGGAACGGCATCGGCGGACGCATCATTCCGGGCGGCATCATACCCGGCCGAGGTGGCATCTAAAAAGTGTCAGTTAGTCGAACGATACAAAGTGCTGCAACGGTTATGGCACTGCCGCCGTAGAGGTTACGTACCGGAATCGGCGGACCGCCCTGACTGGCATGAAGCACGCGCTGCTGCGTAAAGGCGCGCGCGGTAGCGTCGACGAGTTTCTGCGCCTGTTGCTCCATCCACGCCTGGTAGTACATGCGGACGTTCTCTTTGTGCTTGCGTCCGCCGTTGTGGGTCTTACGCACCGACGGAGAGTCGTGCGTCAAGAACGTGTCGCAGTAGTCACCTAAATTCAGCTCAGATTCGGTTGACGCTTTATGACGTACAGAAGCCGAAGGCATCTAAAATCGGACCAAGCAAGACTTACAATAGTACTTCGGCATTGCGCTGCCTCGTTGGTACCTGGGTTAGAACGACGGACTCCTAAATTTCATGAACGGATTGACTTCACAAAAGTCGGTGAAAGTATCAGCACGAATGAACGCAAGAATGTTTGCACCATTTTGATCGTAACAGTTTTATTTCCACAGCGATATGTCTGTCGAGTTTTACAGTGGAGGTCTGTACAACAAAGTTGAAAACAGCACTAAAACGGCTGCTGCAGATGCACAATCTGTACAACATCAGGTAAGGAATAGCACCACCTGATATAAACATATGGCGAAAAAACTTCTTAAGTGCATGTCTTTGGAATTATCTAAGTACCCGTAGATTATGGTAGGAATGAAGGAATTCCGGAAGTGGAAAGTTATACCGCTGTAGCAAGCGGGCCAATGCCTGGTTGTGCTCTGCGTAGAACTGTTCCAGGTAAGCCCTGAGATCAGGCGGCATTTGCTCGTACTTTCGGCCCTTGCTCCGCCCCAGGCATTTCGGTTTCCCGCTCTTTCCTCCATTCACTGCACAGTAGAAGCCCTTCCGATCGACGAACTGCAGGCGGGCGTCGAAGTCGACGGCGTCGCGCGAAAGCCCCAGCCGATCGACGACGTAGCGCATCACGACCGCCGGCTTCTCCCGTAGCTGCTTTGCGTCGATCAAGATGAACTGCGATGGCTCATAGTGGTCGAGCCAGCGATCGAGGTGCCTCGCATAGAGCCCTGGCCAGAGACAGCGGTTGCGAAGTCGACGAGTATCCGTCGAGTTGCCGGTGAACAGCTCAAAAGCGCTCGTCCGTTCTGCCACCGGGTCGCCATGCGCTCGGGCATGCTGCAAAATTTTCCAGTTTTCGTAAGATTTGAAATGACTGCAAAGGCAGAAGAAAACCAACCTGATACCAGGAGTATGCGCGATCCACAGGATCCAATAGCAGTACGACAAGAAACGCATGCGGAATAAGGGCTTTGACTGCCCTTGGTGCGAGGTCACTGTCGAAGTAGTTAGCCGACTTCTCGAATACAATCGAGTGCTCAGGAGCAGAATGTGAGAACTTCTGCATGTACCAGTCCAGGCCCTTCCCGTAGTTGATTTCGTTGAAGAACTGCAGCTCCTCGAAAGAACCCTCTACCGGTGCGTTCGTTGACACGTTGGGGTGCAACGACAGAAAGTTGGCCAACGCACTTGTGCCTAGATTGACCACTACGTTGGGAATACATATCGAAAGACGCACCTGTTTTCTGTGGACCGAGAATGACCACGTTGGGAAGGATTTTGTCATCGCAAGTAGCATTCGCTGGCAGCATTTTCTTGTGCCTGGCGTCCGAACATGGATTCTAAAGTAGGTTACGCTTATTGCGGTATGTGTCCAGGCGCAATACCGTGTATAGCATGGTCTTCTCATCGGAAAACCTCGTAAAGTATCGCTCTGCCATTTCCACCGGTGGGATCCACTGGAGGCGCAAGCTAGTCCAGCATGTGACGAATCTTGCAAGACTGAGGAATGTGTAAGATCCCAGACGGTCGCTGCCAAAATTCTGCTGATGTGTCATGAAGATGGAAAACTGAAAGCAAAACCATAGAAGGAATCGAAGGAGGACGTTTTCAAAATTACTTACGGGATTCACGAGGACGGAGGTGAACAGATCACCGCCAAGGATGCTGTTCTTAAGCGTCTCAAAACCGTCCGGGTAGGCATGGAAGAGGTGCGTGTGCGTGAAGAGGCCGCAAGTTTGCCTCGGGAGCACGCTGACGTTGCGATGGACGAAACCGCGTCTTCGCGAAGGGGGACGTAGATGAGGATACTCTTCGGTTGATGTCACGGAAACGTTCCAAACGGCGGCCCAGGCGTCGAATAACGGCTCGTAGACAGGAAACACTCCAGTGTGTTGAGGCGCGACGGCGTAGCGGAGATTTGTAGCGATATTCGTGTTCTGAAAACCGGATGGTACTTGGGAAACCTTGGTGATCACGTACGTTTGCGAAGAACTTGTTCTGCGTCATTAGCGCAACAAGGTAGTCCTTGGTGTACTCGTGGGCGTGATTGTGGCGCCACATGTGCGGGAACCAGTTGAAGTGGGTTGCGGAAGCTGAATCATTAGTATGTTAAAAAGACTTGCAAAACTTCGTTTTCGTACCGACAAGTTGTTCGTCGCCACGATTTTCGAATTCATCGCCTCGACGAAAGAAATAGCCGGAGAAGCCTAGCGAGAAGGTGAAGTTTTGTATGTAGCTTCTCAGCTCGTCTTGAGTCCCGATTAGTGCTGGAACGTCGGGAGGCGTTAGGCGGGTACCGCTCTGTCCAACGAAGATGTCATCTATGTCGACTTGAACGTATCTAAAGTGACCTTAGTCAGGTAAGCACTTGGATTTCAACTGTGTCGGAACGACCGCCATCTAGCGGGAGTTAAACGACGCGCAGATCTGAGTTTCAATTTTCTGCATCTGCACTTTCTTTCTCAAAACCTACCTGTCCGCACCGATGTCAATGTTGCCGTAGGAAGCATAACTGACAGCGTCTAATAGTGCTATCTTCATCGCCCAGAAGCTGAGGTTGTGTCCCAGCACGGCCATCCGAGGGCTCTTATCGGTTTCCTCCGCGACGATACCAACCGAACTGACGCTGCCATCCGTACCTTCCGCCTCCAGGAAGGAACGCCACTGAGCCGCGGGTTTGAAGACGGTCCAGTTTGTACGGCCGCTGATCTCGACAGGTATGCGTACGTCGGGCTTCGCTATTTGTGGTACCTCCGACGCAGCCATGAAGCGAAGGCTTTCGATCTCCGGCTCCACATGCGCATCGAAATCGTCGATAGAGTTTGGCGGATTATCGGATGCTTCGAGGAAGGCGACGATCCCAACTGAGTAGCTGCGGCCGTACTGGAGGAATGCGGCCTTCACTTGCGCTGGTAACTGCACGAAATGCGCGAAGTTTTCGAAGATCGATCACGGAAAACCGTCCTCGACCAGCCAGCTCCAGGAGAGGAGCGCCGACATCCAATCCTGCAAGAACGACGACTAACTGATGGAGGGGCTTAACAACTTACTTTTGAAACTAGCGAGCTCGACTCTTACTGGCGTCTTCAGGTAGTCCAGGAAGTTGGACAAGTCACTGTGAAACTTGTGATTGTAGCCGGGCACCAGCAGTATTCGTCGCTCCACTTCCTTCGTTCGGTTACTGCTAGGCGTACGATGCAGATCTCGAGGCCTGCCTGAAGTAACGAGAATGAGTTGAAAGTTAGGATACTGCTTCAGGGCAGAGAAAACGCGCTTACTCCGTTCACTTGGACAGTGGTACAAGGGCAATACTGTTGGAGAATGACGTCGCTTTGGAATGACGTAGGTGCGTGTGGAGAACTGCACCAAGAAGACTATGGAGCAAATGAGGGTCGAGAAGAATATCCATCGAATCAGGGCAAAGTAGCGCCGAGGGCACACCATTTAACATAGTCAACTCGAGGTCCGACGTGTTGTGTGGAAGCTGCTTCAGGGGTAGAGTGCATGCCGCAGCATGCGACAGTCTGTGGTGAGGGTCTCGGGATCCAATCTTGGCTTGGAAGTGTTCTTTAAGGTCTAAAGAATGTCGTTAGTGGTTTACAGACGTAGAAAACAAGTTATTAACTGGACAAAACGGGCAAAGCAACGCGTTTGTTATGCGCTACTCGAATACTTAGTTTAAATTTGACAAACACAGAGCAAAACTTCGGAGGTACTAACTATGTTATCGATAAGGTAGGCACAAATTCGTTGCAAGTTAATTAAAACGCTTTATTGTATTTGGCGGCGATCTCAGTTTGTTTCGCTACCTCCGCTTAGATAATCGTGCCATAAGCCAACGGAACGCCAGAACTTCAGTACAAACGGGCAGGCCAAATGAGCTGAATAAGATTAGAATAAAGTCGAGCACCGAAGAACACTGCAAACTTACTGCAAAAGTGATTTCAGGTAAGCAATGGCCGCACGTTTGCTCAGGTTCCAGCAAGCGCGTCCCCTCGCTACGAGTGCGTACGCCCTATGCGCACAAGAGGAAAGCCGACAACCTCCGACCCCGCCATCGCCTGCGTCCATTGGGCCGTTCTACATATTCAAGTCACCGACGGTTGTGACTCGGTCAGCGGAGCTCTTGCGCTCGCTGGGCAATTTCTATTCGAAGACTTTGTACCGCATGATGGTGGAGAAGGAGTACAACAACGAGCGATTTCTACGTGGAGCGAAGAAGGTACGCACTGTCAGTGAGATCTATCTCGGCAAAATCCTTAGGCGATTGCGTTGTGTGCTCTGTACCTTCGAGAAAGCCGGTACGACTTGTTGCCAAAGGTAAGTCCTTCCGACTGGTTACTCGCCAGCAAACGATGCCCTTCGCTAACAGCTTCTTCTCCAGGTTATGAACAACGTCACGATTGACACGTTGAAAAGGCGTCTTGACGAGATTCAACCCTCAGCGATTGATAAGCTCAACTTTACGCAAGAGAACGTACGCCACGCATTCATACATTCGTCCACCGTCTCACCCAATACCTCGTTAACAGGTAGGGCTTGCAATCCAAAGCGGGTTTGCTGATCTCGGTAAAGGCCGTCTTCCTTCCGGTTTCAGCGATAGAGAACTCTGAAAAACAAGCCAAAAAACGGTTAAATGGTGTCATTCTGGGTACTTCTTGAAGTTTATCTACCTAACCATGATGAAGCCAAAACCCTCCAAACAAAGGTGAACGAAATTACAGCTTTTATGCGTTTGTACGTCTTTCTGACCATGAGTTCTGGTGAAGCTAACTGCCGGTCTTTTTAGAGAGGCTGGACGCAGGGTACACGTTCTACGCTACCGTGGTCGGGTTCATCGATAGGAACTCTACGGAACCGGTAAAATCCGGTGCGGTACTGCTTCGTGAAGTAGACGATCTGCTCATCTGCAACATTACGTGAGCACACATTGTCTTGACCGCTCTAAAGCTGCCTTTAGTCTCGCCCGACGCATGGACAGCGACGCACGATGGCGGATAACAGATGTCAACTTTTTCGAAAAGAAATTTTTGTATGAATGCTAGGAAATGTCAGTAAAGTCATTGTTTTACTCCTATCGAAGATTGGTTGCAATGTGTAGGTTGCCACTAGTAAGGCGTTGAGAGTTATTGCCAAGGAGTACTTGTCCTGAAGATAGTGTAAGCCCGTGTCTAACGTTAGCAAGTAACGTAAGATAGTGAAAGTCGACGCTATCCGCTTAGGGTTGTTAGTTACTTGACGCTATCCGTGCCTACACAGAGCGCCCAATTCTGATCTTCTTAGTAGAAGAACATGCATGTATCGCTACTGCCATACAGAAAGTTGCATCGCGCTGTGGGACACATACCTATTGTGCCGCCCTCCGTTACGCTCAGAGCAGCCACGAGAAGTGCAAAAATGATCCGACTCAAGATCCTTCTGCTGAAGTCTCACTTACTTTCTTACTCCTGATCATTGTTATTAGACTTATAAACCAAAGGGCTAGTTTCATGACATGCGCCTACTGGGTCAAGTTTGGTATCATTTGATAGGACTTCGAAAGTTACGTACAACTGGAAAGTTTCGGCCGAATCGGTCGGCTAGAAGGAAAGCTATGGCCGTCATAGACACAAAATCTGACTCCTGCTTCCCTGCGATAGCGAGTGGTATGAAGGCATGTGCTTAGCAGGAAAGAAGTGATATGCATACTTTTCTGCCAATTTCAGTCAGCTTCCTCAGTTAGGGGCGGAACATTTGCGTGCAGAACGATACGAACTTGGCTGGCGTTCCAAGACATTCCTTGGTTCTCGACCACGAATGGTTTGATCAGTTTAGGCCCTATGTTTTTGTCCATTGAGAATCTGAAGCTAGCGTATACCTTGCATAGGGGCTTGTTTTGGGTGAGATCATTGCACGCAGCAAAGCTTCGATTGATTCTGTAGTGCTACGATGCATGCGGTACCGCTATGATACGTTGCCTAACGCTACGGCACATGCGGCAGCGCTTTGGACGAATGCAGGAAAACTTCAAAATGTATGAACTGAGTACGGCGGAGCTGGGGACTACTGAAACAAAAGAACACTGGTTAAAGAACTCTCGCATAGCTATAGCGCTTGCGGCAGAAGTGGTGCACCAGGTGCAGCTCCTATCTGGTTTATCCGTAAAACCACTAAGGGGTATGCTACGCGGAACCGTGATAGCAGACCTGCAACCGATGCTGAGGAATAGACTAAGGAACACAGTACTACGACTATAACTACTATATCCTGCACACGCGCAGGCAGCTAATTAAATTAGAGAGAGCACTCTATCATAACGGGTTTTATGCTCAGGTCACTCGGTAGTGGTTCCGATACCAAGAAGTCCATTCCTAGCTGAACCAGAGGTTGCAGCAGCACTTCCGGCAGTCTTTGCTTGGATTATAATTTCCCGGTCGTTTATGAAAGAGTTTACTCCTCGTAGAAATCTAATGGACATTACGAAGGAGTCCATTTACCGCAAAAAAAAAACGTAGCACGTCTAGCGGATACGTTCCTAAGTACCAAGAGAAAGCAAAAGCACCTCAATGCTCTATGTGCAACTGAAATATTGTCGCTGCCCTCTTTCCGCAACTTAAATCAGCCCCTATGTATGTAGAACGAGTGTTTGGGAGTCGCCTCCTGTGTTGACGGACATAGGGGTCCTTATCTAGGCTGGCACTATAACCCAAAGCGCTGGACTGACGTGCCAAAAGTTTCGAACCAGCAAAATCTTGTAGCATACCAAGCGAGGGCGTATGCTATGGGATCGTTACCTATGCTAGCATTAAAACAGTACTTACCGAAGAACCGTAGAAAAGAGCATGTAGCATGCTATTATATGGGCTTAAGTACGTGCATTCATGCGTACCAAGCGGGATCGCATCATGCATACCAGGAGGTACCGCATGCAGAAAGCAAGGCAATAGCAGGTTTAAAAAAGCGAATTTAAACCGGATCAGAATGCAACAGAATACATACGATCGTGAAGTACTCGGCGTCATGGTTCTAGACTTACCCTGCCCAATAGGCATGTTTTCAAGGACAACGTATACCTAGGTTACGCATCTGGTACGAAACCGCATGCTGTGCCATGCATGGGATGACGTACTGGAGACAACGTGGAATCCCGGTGTCTATAGATACCATGCGCATCGGCACTCCCTTGGTGTGCCGATCAGCCGGTCAGCCCTATCAGAGTACGCGAGAGGCTAGTTTATACTAAGCGGCATCGATACCGAACTACTGAATGAAGCGACACGTGAGGGTCGTCCGTACACAAAGGACGAAGACTCACCAGCCTTGATTTGTAGGACAGCTGACGCTTGTAGAGAGGGACCTGACTAAAACACCTCATTACGCTGACTAAAGCAGTGCTTCCAGAGCATATTCTTGCTCGCAATGTGTAAAGTCGAAGCATTCGAAGCCTGTGACCCAACCAACATCCCAACGGAGTAGTAACGTTGTACCACGCCTACTAGACGGCGACTTTATCCTACGACGGTATGCAAGCCTTTCAACTGCAGTCGGAGCGTTAACGCTTGCACTAGACGAGAAGCTTTGCGAACAACCAACACACGCTTAGACGCGGTGCAAGTTTCGAAGGTGCTTCTCAGAACCAGTTTACGACTATGTAGTGGCTCGCTAGCGCAGTGCTTAATTCTGGGTCATCTAAGACCCTAACAACGCTAAACTGATTGATCTTTGTTCAGCTTTTTTTCTTCCGGAGCAATCCATTAACGACATGATACAAGAGAATTCAACAGAAACAATCAATCACAGTTTGCAAGACTACCCGTAGAGTACAGCAGGAGCACTGGCAGCGAGGAACAGCTTCTTCTCTTCTTTCCTCAAGTGTCTCAGCATTTTGTCGGCTGTGTCCACTGCAACGGCCGGCGTCACCAGAGGACTGAATGTGCAGTGGAGCTCGAAGTTCCCCGTGATCTGAAACCGATTCCGTCGTTTCGTAGCGACTAGAGCCCCGTTGGCATCTTACCCATGAATACAGCGAGAACTGTTCGTTCACCATGAAGAAGATTTTTATCCGGCACGACGAAGTAGCGAGTCCAGTTTTAACGCGCATCATGTCCGAGAGCTTGAAGTAGCCCTCGTAAAGTGTGCGTAGTTCATCGTGTGTGATGTACGGTTTCTTCGGGCTTGCACAGCAAACTTGGGATGAGAGCACATTTTTATGCATGAAATGGTACAGCTCAGCGCAGTTAACCTATAATCAAGCTGGTCATACACAAAGAACTTGTTGCAGGCGGAACGTTTCTGACTTACTTCTTGCAGCGTAAACGCATCTGGGCATGAAATGGAGGTCTTAAGTTGCGGGTAGCGCTTGTAGGCCGAGAGATTCTCCTCGATTCGCACACGAACTTCCGATAGTTTCGGGAACGACTCCTTGTCAATGCTGAGAAGAATGAGGCAAGGACCGGAGCCTTCCCAGAGGTAGTAGATGTAGGCGTATAGAAAATGCCTGCAATCTTCCTTTGTGATGATGAGAATTGAAAGGCAAGTTGACTTACTTTGAATCAAAGTGAGGCAGGCAGATGGGCACCCAAGTCTCACCGGTTCGCAGTGAGTCGTGGCACTCGATCATGTTGACAACGATATTGAAGTCGGACGAGCTGAGATCGAGGTGCTTCATGCGGACGAGTGCCACGAGCTGTCGGTGCACGATGAGCATGCCGAAGGGTACGATCTAAAGGTCCGCTTGGAAGAGGTTGCTTAACTTCGCAACTCACCTTAGGGCTTATCTCGTTAATCGCCGAAGCCATCGTGGATATAACGAAGTCGCGATCCAGCGGATTCAACGGCAAGATTCGGAACCCAGAGAGAAAGACCACCGGATCCTCGTTGAATACCTTCACGCATGCGTGTACCCGCTTGTGAATACCGTCCAGCCACCGCCGCAGATCGAAGTTGTCGCCCATTTTTGCGTATATCCCCTTAAGGATGGACTTCGTCAGCAGGGCAAGCACTTGGTTGTGGATCAGATCCAGCTCGATCGAGAGGTTGGAAGGACTTCGCGAGACAATGCACATGATTAGCGGTCGCTTGTAGGAGAAGTGCACGTAGACGTTAGAAGTTTGTAGCGTTAGTAGGTTGTCCTCCCACGCTTCGTACCGCTTGATGAGTGTCTGCACGAGAGCGAACGTATCGCAGAAGTCCTCCTCGCGACCGCTGCTGAAACAGAAGTTCAAAAAAATTGTCGACAATTAAAAACGTACCTTGAGAATATTGGCTTGCCAAATTCGGATAAGATCCATATTTGCTGGACTCGTCTAAGCGTGACATTTTCCGTCATGAGCGGAAATTTGGAGGCCGTTCAGCTCGAATAATGCATGCAGAAGGCACTAAAATTGTTGCTTGTACATTGCACGTTAAAGCATCGACCAACTGTTGGCAAGAATTATCTTTGGAAGAACATAGTAATGTAGTTGAAACTCTTTAAATGCGGCAGAACTGACGGGCGCTATGCCAGCTTTCAGAATAACTAGTGGGTCCCGCAGCGAGCCAGAGGCGAGTGTCATACGGAGAGACACCCTGAACATCGCAATTTCCTCGGTCACATGGGGTAACTGCACGTGGGTCGAAGTACCCTTGCCTCGGCTTTTTTCCATGATCGCACCTTGCCCATTTATTGCTCATAATCGCCTGTAGATACAACTAGGAACTTATCGGCCTTTACCAGCCAGCTGGCTGAACAGCTTTGGTCGAGTTTTATGAGTTGTTGTTGCCAAGAACATTCCTGAGTGCCACCTTGCGCACATGGATGTAAACAACACGTGCATGCGTCGTTTTGGGCTCGCTGAAAACGGTGCTGGCCTTCGCTTGCTTCTAGCAAACCCCGTTGCTTGCTGCTCCACAGCCAGTCGACCCAGGGAAACCACGGGTCGGCTGATTTCACATCCGTCTGCGGGCCGTCGCTTGCGCGTGTAGCATCCCCTGCAATTTCCAGTTGTGCATGCATGCTCTAGTAAAAGAGGATATTAGATCGGATACGGAATTTCGAGTTTTGTGCGAATGCCTAAGCGGTTTTGTCGTTCATAGGCGTATGACAAGTGCCGTTTCAGATCTCAAGTCTTTGCATGAACTAAGCGTAAGACGAACCAAAATGTCCTCACCGAGTGCGGGCAAACGCCGAAATGGATACGGATGTCATCAAGCTGTAAGTTCAAAATGAGTTAGAACGCTGAACAAGGCCACTAAGATGGCAACACACTGTTTTAGAATCGAAAGTAAGCACGAAGTTACCATTACCGGTGGACTCAACGAATTCGCGGTGAAGTTCTACGGGCCGAAGGGAAGTATGTTGCTGCACACATATGAGCAACCAAGAATGCCTCTTCTTTCAGCGGCCTATGAGGGTGGCGTTTGGAAGGTTCGCGTCGATCTCCCTGAGAAGTACCCGTTCAAGTCGCCATCCATCGGCTTCATGAACCGCATCTTCCATCCGAACATCGACGAGGCGTCGGGCACCGTCTGCCTGGACGTTATCAACCAGGCGTGGACAGCACTCTACGGTAAGCATAGTTACTTAAACCTTAGTCGAAGCGCTGGAGAACTCTAACCTACTCGGCTCCATTAAGATCTCGCGAACATCTTCGAGTCCTTCTTACCTCAGCTGCTCGCCTATCCCAACCCCACTGACCCGTTGAACGGCGAAGCAGCGTCCCTCTACCTGCACAAGCCGGAGGACTTTAAGCACAAGTGTCGAGGTAAGTCACCGGTATCGTAAGACGATAAACGTTCCTTCAGAATACGTGCGGAAGTACGCAAGCGAGGACGCGCTATCCCAGTTGACACGACGGGAAGCCCTCGACGACTTTACGCCCAACGAGTACGATGACGGGAACGACTCGGATTCCACGATCTCAGACTTTTCAGAAGGTCAGTCGCTAGTTGAATTTGTAACGTCTATTTTCTTGCGGTTTAGACGAGACCCAAGGAATGGAGCTATAGCGACGGGAGCACCGACGCCTTTATCTTCTACCTTCTGGTCAATAACAACCCTCATCGGACAGCACGACCTATTGCCCCTTCGTGCACTTAACGTTCTCTTACCTTACGTGCTTTTCACGACCAGCTAGCCAGGGACCCGTTCGATCCGTCTCCTTTTTGCTGATATCATCTTAAAATCCTTCCAGTTGCTGTGCCCGTTTAAGTGGCCAAAGCGACTTCTCCTCGTAAACGTATAATTCTTCACCCGCTTTTATTCACCAAACGCTTCAGTGGTCAGCCGTTTTACTCTCGAACATTCTACCTTCCTCGCGACTACACCGTAGACTTCTAGAAACCGTAGTTCCATTGAGTAGAACTTTGCACTACCGAGTCTGCAGCCGTTAAATCCTCTTTGACTAGGCCTGGTCTACCTGCCTTCGGTCCATTCTTTCTCAGTAAGAAAGGACTCGTCCGGCGGGCTTACTAGCGCTGTGGTGACGAAAATGCCTTGTAAATAGCACTTTGTTCTCTGTTTCATGTGAAGTTCCTAAAATGCGAATAAAGCTTTTATCCGTGGCTTAGCGTTTATGTTCTCGTAATGCGATAGTTGGATGAACCACGTACGTTTCGAACGATCTAGCTGCACGATTAAGCCGGTTAGGGTCAGATGGGGATAGATGGGGATGGCGAACGAGCTGTCCTAAGAGTGGGCCAGATCCATGTGGGGCCTCGATGTGCTAGGGTGAAATTTTTCCTGCCTCGCAGATGTGTTGTTAGGTACTAACAAGACATCTACCGAGTGTCTAGCCTTCATGACCTGTTTGTCTTTCTTTTCTTGCCTGTGAAGCAGAGCTTTCTCTGCACTCCACCCACAAGTCTGCTAATTACTAAGAGGTCTCTGCCTCCTTGCCGGTTGCTCTTACGGAAAATGCGTGCCTACTTCGGGATTCGTATTCGAGTAGCTGACCGCCTAATCGGGCAAATAATCCGGCCTGCCACAACGTCAACGTCTCTTTTCCTCAGTAGGGCGGCGAACGGCTCTTGAAAGGGAGCGGAAGTGCGCACTCACTACTTGTTCCACGCTCTCTCCACGCATGTTAGTCGTCCGTCGCGTGTCTCGAATTCCTCACAAACCCTTATTTTCTTTGCTTGCAAAGATGAATCATGGGTGAAATTCGAAATTGATCAGTATTAGCGCTTCTATTTTGCTTTGTCCAGTAAGGAAGTTATTTTTCCTACTTCAAGTTTGCTGAAAATATTTAGTGCCGCCTTGCCTACAAGATGCCGGAAACTACAACGAGCATATTCCTCTTCTACCCGAACCTAGTCGGCTATGCGAGAATTGTTCTTGCACTCATCGCCTTCCATGCCATGGTCGACAGTCCATGGCGAGCGGCAGTTTGCTACTTTCTCAGCGCGTTTTTGGATGCGTTCGACGGTTACCTGGCTCGTCAGTTCGACCAAGGTGCGCAGAAATTTATGAACCAAAGTCATACACGCTGCAAGCATTAACGCAGACAGTACCGTCGAGGGCCGTCAGCGACAAATCAAAATTAAAACTTCATGCAGCACTGGTCA
>JNEY01000004.1:1523565-1619985 GCA_020875895.1 Aphelenchus avenae
CTTACAAGACTGGGCGAATCCAGGGCAAGAGAAGAATGAGGACTGCCACAATCTCCATGTAGAGAATAAAGGCGACGACACTCCATTGAAGAGTCATTTTTCGACGGGGATCTGGGTCTTTCTGTTCTTCGGCTGAAATGAGCTATAAGTTCGCCAAGCTAGCAAGTTGCCGCGGTTGCCGAGAAAGAGAAACCGCTTCGCGCAAATAAAACTAGGGATTTGAGCAATAATGTGTTCAGCGTATTCAATCTATCGTCATTAACAATTTTCGCTGGTAACGACGATAATTTTGACAAATGCTCACTTTCCACCTCTAGGAAATCGAACTTTAAACCCAAAAACACCAGTTATTGCAATGCACTCGCGTTATCGCAGCGACTGCTAGGGAGACGTAAACAAAGCACATTAACCGTCGGTATGCCGCATCAAGCCCTCGGTGCAGGTGTTGTGGAGATCACCCGTGGTAATGCGGTGCCTTTAAGTATCGATTCTTTCGCAATGACATTTGCTGACGACTACATTCGACAGAGTCAGCAATTGCGAGGGCATAACCTTGGGAGAAAAACACGCACCAACTGTTTGTGGTGTTTACGTAGCAGGCGGTTTGACAGCGAATGCATGATTGGCGGGAACACAAACGCGGTGCGCGACAGTTCCGTCCCCAGCACAGTCCCTTCCCCAGGACAGTTCCGTCTCGTGAAACTGCAGTTAGCTCTTGCTGCCTGGGCATGTACATCGATAACATCCTTTAATTTGCAGCGAAACCATCCGTAAAATAAAAACCACCAAATTACCCACGATTTCTTCGTTGCTCTGGCTCCAAAGCTTAGTTCCTCGAGCTCCAGAGCTTAGTCCATCTAGCTCCAGCGCTTAGCCCTACACTCTAAACACTAGTCATTATGCTTAGGCTGTCCCTAGTAGGCTTAGGCTCAGATACCCCAAAAACTAATATTTCCTAGTTTCACGGGGACGGGTCTGTCCTGAGGACGGAATTGTCCAGGGACGGATATGTCGGGCAGCCCACACTTAGGAGCACCGGGAGGCTTAATGGTCACTCACCAGCTGCGTCCTAGACTAATGATGACCAAGATCCAATACGGTAGCTTCGGTAGCCACCAAATGCTCACGCTCGGTAGCACGAAAATTTTCGGTATCCCATCATCGGTTTTGGCCATGCTTGCAAGCATAACACTGGGAGATCCAACAATTTTGACAGTTAGCGTCTAGGGTGAGTTACAGTGCCGATCAACAATGTGTCTGAGAAAACTCGACAAGTAGTTCCAACAACAACCACCTTTATTACACGACAGTCAGAAGGATTAAGCATGACGTTGGCAGTTTGCGTACAGTGTGTTCTTAGATCAGCCTCCCATCATCGGTTGGCACGCTCCACAAGTCCTAAAAAACAGCACTTCAAGCATTTAGGCATAGTTTCAGCATCGAACGGGGCAGTGGCGTACCTAGGGGGGACCAAGGCAAATTTATAATTTTAAAAATTCTCGGATATTCTAACGATTTCGGCCATATTTTGAACGGATAATTGCCTTATAAGCCTAAAATTTGCTCTGGCGGCGCCTGCGGCGGGCTGGCTTCAGAATGAAGTACCCATTTATGGACTAGTTTGGCCCCAGAAGCACAGAAATTGTTCTGGCGGCGCCTGCAGCGGGCTCACTAAGCTCAAAAACGGCCCCATCTAAAAGCGTTGGCTTCGCCTGCGGCGGGCTTTTCTAGGTTTGAACACCTTAGAACACCTTAAATACCCATGGAAATGTGCGTATCCTCTAGGCAGTGGCAAATTTTCATTTGCACGTTTCCTTCTCAACCCAAAATTCTCGCTGGTGGCGCCTGCAGCGGGCCCTTTAAGGCAGGCATACAGAAAATTGCTGTTGAGATCCATTCGAAGGCCAAAATTTTGAATGATTTTTGTCGTAGAACTCCAAATTTTGCTTCCGGCGGCGCCTGCGGCGGGCTATTTTTAAATTTGTCTAATTAAACAGTAGTTTCGACGCACAAAATAAGCTTTATCGGACCACCCCTAAAAACACCTAAGGGGGACCAAGGCATTTTTTGGCGTCGGCCGAAGGCCGACGCCCAAAAAATTGGTAAGGGTCCCCCCTTACTATGGCGCCCCTCCTCTGACCGGATCCTAGGTACGCCACTGAAACGGGGCACTAAGCAAGGTCTTTGTGCTACGTTAGACAGTTTTTGCTTACCTGGGGCATCGCTGAAACATACACCGCATGTACCGTCTCATCGTACAGTAAGCAGCGAACATGTAGCAGTTTCCAGCCAGGTCGTTGCACGTGTTCATTCCTAAGCCTTAACCGTTTTCAGGTGGGTGACTGCTAGGAAACGACAACATCCTTCTAACAGCAACTAGGCGTCGCTATAAACTAAAGCGCTGGTGCGAGAACTAACTGTTTCGAATCCCGGTGCACTTGAACCGACATTCGGAGAGGGCTTCTAACCACCAAAATTAAATTTTGAAGAATGCATGCATCGTGCCATGCCTTGGACATGCACGTGTGCAAGCATGCGTACCAAGAGGTACCGCATGCGGAGCCTTGCAATTCACCGGAATTCCAAAATGAAATGCATTATCCCCATTTGATTCATGCGAAGAACGATGCAGTTGGTATAATTAAGAAAATGCATGTATCATGCCGAGCAGCAGCATGCATGTGTAAGCTAATGCACGCTCAGCGGTACCGCATGTAGAAGCACGCATGCGTGCTGCCATACGTATTAAGCGGTACCGCATGCTTGCGGTATAGCAGGCAGAAGTACGAGACTTGCATATGTCCAAGGTTTCTTCGTTCTAGCCCGATTACAGGACCGCATCTCTGCATTCCGTTAAGCTAGTAATCTCAACGGAGCTTCTCTTTTCCCGACAGTGTAATCTAAAGCGTGGGTATGACCGGTCCAATTTTCATGTGCGTTTGCCCTATGGTAGAAGGGGCGCTGTACCAAGGGTCTCTGCCTTCCGTAACATCGCTCAACCGGGGAGAGGGCTTTTCGGGTGATGAATATTTAATCGAAACGGCGCACAATTTTTTGCACAATTGTCGGTTGCACAATTAAAGGCACTGCCTGAACCACTGTTGAAAGTTTACGCATAGTCGATTTGGCTTTAGACTAGGGAGTCGGAGTGAGCATCGTGGCCCGCCAAAATTCTTGTGAAAATGCCCCTAGCGTCGCTGCCTGCGCATGCGTGAGAGGCTAATATTAGGTAAGCTATCGGTAGGCCAGCTGTATTCTGACGGCCAAGCTGCGCCCTCTATTTTTAAACTCTTCATTTTCGAATGGATTGTAATGGCGCAAATGAAGCTCTAGCGCCTGCTTCTTAAGCCCCTTAAGTAAACCTCGTCAAAAGTCGAGCTAGGCCGGGCCATCAGACTTTGAGGTTGCCCAAATATCCCACTGTTCCATCTCTCGGTACACCGTGACGAGAAGTCACTGGAGGTTAGCGTACTTTCTCAGGTACCCAGCCATAAACCTTACAAAGTTAGCGTGTATTTACGAGTCCCAAAAGTCAAACTTACAACATCGTCCCTGCGAAACAATAGCGCCCGGCTGACACATGCTACCCATCAAGGCAGCTAAATGCGCAAATGTTGGAAATATTGATCCTCCTGAACCTACGTCCGATGTTGGCGTAACCTGGAGGGCACTGGGCTCGTAAACTGCTTGCGAAGAGTACTATGGACCAAACGAAGTAGTTCAGCTTGGTCAATAACGTGGGCATACCTAAATCGGTAAACTGACAACAGTGGTATACTGAACCAGTGATATCCCAAATTCTGATGTCAACCATGGTGCATGTACTTCAAGCCCTCATCGTGGCTGCGATACGGCATTAGTCGTTTACAGGTAGACAACCGACTCAGCTGCAGCTGGGGAAACATAGCCACCCTCCGCACGGAAACCCACTATACTAACAAGCGTGACGTTATTGGGATTGTTAGGTATGCCACGTTCCACATGAACTCAACTTGCGTCGTTGGATTACGTGCCTCAACAACCAGCACAGCATTGGCATAGCTCCAAAGAGTTGTATTACCGATGTAGGAAGACCTATGCGTCAGTATCGTCACTCAGTCGGGCTGTTTAAACGAGTGTCTTAGTAATGAAATAATGTAATTAGCGGTGACTAAGGTGCCAGTCCAGCAGGCACCATATTTTCGGATTCCATGACGCTCAGGCTGAATCAACTTTACCGAAGTGTACCAGATAGTGCTGCTGATTGGCAGGTGTGCCAGCTAGGTAAGATAACAAGTGCCCTTTGTGTAATCGCCGCGAAGTGTTCGTCCGCTTATGGTTTTAGTACCGGAAGTACCGGAAGTACGGAAGCTGGATCGCAAAGAACGACTTCTTTTTCTTATTTTTTCTCATACTGGTAGTGATAATTTTTACGCGATGGCGAACGTCAACGTCCTTGCGTTCGTTCGGCATTTGAATTCGCGCCAAACGAGAAGGTACCTACCGTCGGGTGCAACCCGATGCACGGAGCGCATGAATGGCCAGAAACGTCCTTAGTCCCACCAGAGAAAGTTTTTGGAACGGAAGACTGCGCGTTCTATGGGCTTATTTTCGGTACCCAGCGAACTGCATATTTTAGCATAGAATTGTGTATTTTAGCGAATCTGCCATACAAGCACTGATGACTTAAAAACACCGAGAGCCATTTTTCGGAGAAAACTTGCTTCATGGTTTGACCAAACTGTTGGCGTGATTCTTGTACGATTACAGCTAAATTGCGGCCATTTACATTTGCTACCCTAATTCTTTTCAGGCTTAGCATGTCGCCGCCGCCTTTCGCTGATCTGGGCAAAGCCGCACGTGACCTCTTCACGAAGGGCTACAGTGAGTGGACTACTTCGGTCATTTGATACCTTGACGTTTCAGACCCGGGCTTCCTGAAGGTCGAGACCACGACCAAGTCTGGTGATGTGGAGTTCAAGAACAACGCTGCCCACAATTTGACGTCGCAGAAGATCGTCGGAAACGTCGAGGTCAAGTACAAGCTTGCGGAACATGGTAAGCACGCGTTCTTCAGCTCAGCGAGGCTTAATTTTCTGCATAGCAAGGTAGTTAATGCAGGTTCATGTGCTTCATTTGTAGGTATAACGCTGACGGAGAAGTGGAACACGGATAACGTGTTGGGCACGGTCTTCGAGGTGAAAGACCAGTTCGCTAAAGGGCTCAAGGTCACTCTCGACTCTTCGTACGCCCCGAACACTTCTAAGCGCTCCGGATCCCTGAAGACCGAGTGGGCCAACGACATCGCTAAAGTACGTTCCGCTAGAGATACTGGACGATTCATTCTTCTCACAAACTCTTGTAAGCATTTGGTTTTCAGATCAACGCGGACCTGTCACTTGCTGGTGGACCACTGCTCAACCTGGCCGGTGTCGTTGCACGTCAGGACTGGCTCTTCGGCGTGCAGGCCAAGCTGGACATCGCAGCCAACGATTTGAAGAACACTAGCGTCGCGTTCGGACGTCTCACGCCCGACTACACGATCCACGCGTACACCAACGACGGTCGCGAGTTCGGCGCCAGTCTCTACCACAAGGTGCACAAGAACCTGGAGCTTGGAGCTCAGCTGGGCTGGACCGTGGGCGACGAGAGCGCGCGCTGGGGACTCGCCACGAAGTACCGCGTCAACCAGGACCTGTTCTTCCGCGCGAAGGTGGACAACAAGTCGCAGGTGGCGCTCGCCGTCACTCACTCGTTGAGTCCCGACCTCTCGCTGACGCTCAGCAAGCAGTTCGCGCTGCTCTCCGCACCGGACGTGAGCTTCAAGATCGGCGCCGGCATCGAGTACACCCCGAAATAGGCAGTCGCATCGCGCGACACTCTCTTGTCGAATTGAGCACTATCCCTTCGGACGTATTGTTTGTGTAGCTTTTCCAGATTACCAAATAAAACAATGCGAAAGCGAACTGGAGAAGATTACACTGTTGCCTGCTAGACATTAGACCTAGCAATGACGGAAACACATCTATAAGCAAGCTAAAGGGCGCCATTGACGTTCCAAGAAACAGGACCGTATGTGGAAGGAAAGAGCGAACTCTGTTTATTGCTTACGAGAATGCAATGCGAACAAAAATCGAAGCTGCGCTATCCCTAGTGTGTTCGAAACCCGTGTTGAGTCGGACGTGGGAGTAGCCTAAAACAGAACCATCAAGGATGTGTTTTCTCCACGCCAACGTACCGGGCCTGATGCTAGTCACTGGTATCGAGTACTCGCCAACGAAGTCATTGGAGCTTGTGGAGTCAAAGTCCTTAACGCAGAAGCGGAGAAGAGCCACTTCCGGGCAGTGCAGCTGAAACTCGAATACCTCGTTCCAGACCGGGTTGAACCCTGAAATTCCGTCATTCGATTACGATCACAACACTGACCAACCGTTATTGCGAATTGGTCTCGTTCGAGCCTTGCATTCATCCACCGGGATTCCGTAAATCTCGAGAGTGACGTAGGGATCGACGATGTCGCTCCCGGGCTCCGGCCGCGGCAAGTACTGGCCGCAGATTACCTGCAACGCACAGATTTAATGTTCATGCATCAGCATAGACATACCGAGACAGTCATAGTCGTCTTCACTTTGTCATGCTGATGATGAGGGTCTGGAAGCAGAACTTTGCTCGATAGTCCAGCAATAGGTAGTCTGTTTTACCCAGTCCATCGAGCAGAACCTTAGGCTTCAGCACGTAGCCAATGTTTCCGTTGATGCTGAACAAGCCGTTGTTGAGGTCCATCGACACGCCAGCGGTCTGGAAGTTCATCGCTGCGCACTGAATTCCGCACAGCCATGATGGCATGGGGTCCATGTTGCTCGAGTCCTGTCGAAAGCCTTTCGGGTAGCTCTTGATAACTCGAGTAGCCGTGTACAGAGACAGTGGGATGTTAGCCTCCATGTAGGTCATCACCTTGCCCTCCACCAAAGTTGGCGAGCCGTTTTTCGGGTCTAAAACGAGTGTGAGCGTTTATTCGCATAGGTAGTTGCAAACTAACGCTCCTCGACGTCGCTGTAGATGTTGCTCGTCAGCTTCACTCGAGGCAATGCGATTAGGCGACCAAAGGCGGGGTCGATAGGTGACTTGGGCTTCCTCTCGTCTGGAATATCCGGGTCCTCGTCGTCGCGTTCGACAGTTGTCAAGCCATGCGCTTTGCCACGCAGAAGAATCTTGTTCTTGAGCTCATTCGGACTTGGTAGGGGCTTGCTACCGGCGTCGTCCGGAGGTATGTACAGAGCATCACCGAGTATCTAAACGGATGCTGGCCCATTTATCTTGGTCATCTTTGCTAGATATGAGTCGGCGAATGAAGCAGCTTGAGACTATTTCTGGACATACGTGTGTGAAGATGTCGGCCATCACTCGCTGCTGAACGATGCCAACGAAGTTTTCAACGGTCAGTATCACCGGAAAAGGATTCGTTTGGAATGCGTACTGCTTTATACACTTTAGCGCGTTTCTCAGCGTAATCGCAGAAATGAAGGTACGCTTATGGGTGATGGACGGTTCGCCGTGTTCTCCGTCGAAGACGTCCACTAAAATGTGCCCCAATCAGTTCGTTCAGACGACTAGCTCTAATTTTTTGTAGTGAAACCTACATTCCAGCAAACGCGCTCCCTTCCACAGCGCGCTAATATAGCCTTCGACCGTTGCGTTGCCACGCACTTGAAGGCCCGTGAGATAGGTATTATGGCTAGAGTTGATGAAATAGCATGGTAGAGGTTGGTCCATGTCCTGGAAGACCGCTTCGTGATTCTGCTTGAGGATGTTGCCCCAGCGTGATTGTAGAAGTCGTCGGAAACCAAAAAAAAGTTCTGGTAGTGGAATTCTGAAGGTAGATAGCTTACCGTTGACTGTCAAGTTCGTCTTCTTGTTGTCACCCGTCTCGCAGAAGTCAATGATCGACTCAACTTTCTTGGCGTCCAGACCGTCAAACTGTAAGCAGAGATGCATGAAGCCATTGGCTATGCTAGAAAAAACCTTCTGCTCGTCGGTCAGGAACTTCAAGAGAGCTGACGAATCAAGCACTTCGTCGTCTTTTCCGTTGGCGGTACGAAGCGCACTGCGATACTCCGGCAGGTCGGTGAGGACCTCGAAAAGATGGAAGAACTCGTCCTCGTTTAGTGCGTCCTTCTGCTTGTTCTTGGCTTGCACCGCTCGCTAAATATACCCGTCAGGACGGTTTCGAGGCCGGTCCTGCGAGATGCATAATCGAACGTACCTTGAACAACTGCCGTACGTAGACTTCACTCATTTGCAGGTTAAGCCTCTTCAGAAGTTTCCATAGCTCGTCAAACGATATCTCTCCTAAAACTGGATGCTCATTACCTAATAGCTCAAGGCTCTTTTATTGCGTTAGACCGTTGGGGCATGGGTCTGATACTTACCGTTTCTATCCAAATCGGCCTTCCTGAAGTTCCTTGCTAGCCAAAGTTTCTCATCAAACGGTATGGGGTTTTTGGTCGTTTGCGCAATGACCTTCTTCAACGCGCTGATCCACGCTTGCATTCTGCGCTCGTCGTCGGTGGTAAAGTCGATTGCCTTGCAGACAAACTTCGGATGCTTGTAGATCACGGAGAAACAACGCTGTTCCTAAAAAGCACGTTCTGGAATAAGTGCCATTTTTTCCGTGCTGTATAAGAGGCTTACCGGTGCTCTCTCTTGGAATTCAAACTTCTTCGCGGCCGCATGTAGCCCATCGGTGTTGTACCCCTGGCGTACTTCCAACAACCGCGCAAGGTCCACTTGAAACGGCGAGCTAATGGTTATTTACCATGGTAAAAGCCAACCAGTTTTTGTCTGTTTTCCGTTGCAGACAGCGAACGGCCCCACGGCACTGACCGGGTAGCGCAGGAGGTGCTGCTGCTCCACCGCCAGAGCTGAAGGTACGTGAATCTTTGAACGCTTGATGCGTCGTATAAGGATGCCTTCTTCAAGGGTACGGAACGCTTCGTCGACTTCCTTCGCAGTCATTGCCCCTAAGCCGAGAAGGTCAAATCCGCAGTTCACTGTAAGCAGGAAACGCAGCGTGAAATGATACATCTTCGCATGGGATAGCTTACGCGTCTGAGACAGCAGAAACCCAATGCAAAAGCATCCTCACTTCTTTCTCTCTGGAAAACTTGGGTCGCGGAACTTTTGCACAAACAACGTTGTTTACAGCGGCGCCGAATAATTTATTGCAGTAATGTGTTCAGAATTAGCATGGGCATTAAAGTGATAAGTAAACAGATGGTGCCAATCCAGTTATCGCAAAATATTAAATTTGCACACTGGCAGTTTGCCAGATTGAGGCAAATCTTGTCGCGGATGCCTCATAATGGGACAACATGCGCGGAAATCAACAAAAATTCCGGGCGTCAGGCCTCCACTCAGCGGCCGCAGCTCAGAGTGTGTTTTCGGAGAGGGAGCACGCACCTTACTGCGTCATTGCCCACGACTCACCTCTTGGCCGCCTTCTCGTTTACCCACATTCCGGACTCTACGAAACGTTGTTCACTTTTCGGACACGTACCTGCCAACGGGGGAATGGACTTCCGTAGGTGCTGACACCGCTAATTTCGGGGTTCCGTTCGACGAACAGGATGCCGTTGAGTAGGTACCTGGTTGCACGTACACGACTCCTCGTGCATCAGAAATTAATGGCTTGCGGGGCAGATTTTAAGGAACAGCTTGTAGTTGCTGGGCGAGCGACCGCAACGCAGCCATGAACAGATGACGGGCATTCATGAAGCCAATATCCATCTGAGCTACGTTATTCGTGCTTATCCGAAGGGTACGTGTACCCGACTATTCTGCTTGTGATCGAAATGATGCCCGTTTTCACGCGTTCTTTTAGTAAGGTTGCTTGTTTAAAATGCATTGGTTTTCGTAACGATGAATTGGTCCTTCGAGGCTGAACTCGATGGACGAATAAAGTAGGTAGTCAAGAACGAAAATAAAGATGATCAAACAGGCAGTTTCCCTTGTCGCTTGCGTCTTCA
The DNA here is from genome assembly GCA_020875895.1 of Aphelenchus avenae. NCBI lineage: Eukaryota > Metazoa > Nematoda > Chromadorea > Rhabditida > Aphelenchidae > Aphelenchus > Aphelenchus avenae. Next base: position 1,533,570 of record JNEY01000004.1, read on the forward strand.
ACTGGTGGAATTTCGACGTGTTGCTTGTTGCTTGAAGCATCCATTTGTAAGGCCTTTCGCCCCAGGTGCCTTTGTAGTGCTCTTGCATCACGCAGTGATAGTAGTCGTCAAAGGTCTCTCAGTATTCTCCGAACGGCAGAGACAAACTGTCGCTAACAGTAACAGTTCGCAATGGCCATTGGTTCGCAAGTCCGTTTGACACATGTTTTGTTTGTTGAGCGGAATTACCGCTGTTTTGAAAGAACCTTTCTTGCTGGCGGCGTCGTTAATATACTCTCCCTTTTGAAAATTAGGATTTGTTCGTCGGTTTAAAAAAATGTGAAACTCACGTCGTGCAGTCTTCAGTACCTAGTCGACTATGCACGTTCAGGCCAAAAAAAAGAAACAGTTGTGGAGCAATGTAGGCAGTAACCAGGTGGCTGGCGTTCATTCAATCGTCCGAAAGTGTTAGTGCCTTCAGACAGAGGACGGTCCATCGTAATCAACTGCATTCGATTCGACATTTTCGAACCTGGGTATGCTTACGCCAAAGGGTGACCACTATTGCACTAGCTGGTGAACTCCACGCCACGCAGCTGACATCAAGGAGTTTTCTTTAGCTCAAAGTTCCTAAGGTACGCACATGCAGAATGACGGACAGTTAGAGAACAAGCTCGTTTTTGGCGTTCTCGATCCTATGCGGAACAGAAGCGCGACACCAGCTCGCACTAAGTGCAGCTTTCTCAGCTGCCCGTTGTCGGTCCGAGCATCAAAACTTGACCATGCGATGGCCACGAGTTGAACTGATGAATGACGGATCAATCGTTTCGCCATGTAATATCACAGCGTCCTGAACAGCCCGGAGTGCGATCGGAAGAGGGCCCTTAGCCGAACATCGGGAGAGCAGTTTTTCCTTCGCGTATTCTCATCTGCCCATTGCCCTCGTCGTCTTAACACCGGACCCCGGTGGCTAGCGCCGCCAGCAGAGCGCAGCTGACGGCTTGGTACAACGGCGCCCGGTCGTGTTTTAGTCGCATAACTCCGGTTAGTGTTTATTGCCGGCGCAGCCAGCACGACCGCACTAGTTAACGGACGCGTCTGCGACGCCTTTTGAGGATCACGGCGGCATTAAGCGCGACGTGAAGGAAAAATTCGCTAGCTAAGCAGAATGGCGGCGGGCGCGAGAGTCGGCATGCACTTCCTTACGTCAGCGCTGAGGCTTCTGGAGCCACGCGCTGACGACGATATCGTCGACCGTCTCCACTACCTCTACACGTCCATTCTCCTTCTCATTTTCGCCCTAATCTGTTCAGCGAAGCAATACGGTAAGTCGTAAAAAGGCCCTTTCCGTATGTTGCTTATGAATCTATCTACCGAGCGGCCCTCGTAGATGCCATGTTTAGTCGGTCATCCCATTGAATGCTTCGTACCGGCGCAGTTCACTCGTGCTATGGAGCAGTACTCAGAGAACTATTGCTGGATTCAGCCGACCTTCTGGATCCCATTCCATGTAAGACTGTCCTCGCTGATGGAAGACTGAGATGTAAGATCAATGATCTTACAGGTAAGACTGATGTAAGATCAATTTGCGGAAACCATTTCTTTGTGACAGCTAATGCGGTGTTTGGTACACAAAGCGGCTGACGGCTTGTTCTTGTCCCCACCGCTTGGCACGAAAGGCAGTGGTTTCCAAATCTGCTTGAAGATTTACTGATTGCTGAGAAAAATCGACTGATTGCCCTTTAAACCTGGCTGCCGATCCGTGTCGTTGACTTATTGCCTGGCACGGGGCAATAAATTAGCGTTATTGAGGCTGATGTTTTTAGGATCACATTCCACACCGAATAGAAGAACGAGGGAAGCGTCAAATTGGCTATTACCAATGGGTACGGTAAGCGGTTTAATAAAATTTACAAGCTGCGATTCAGGTACCATTCGTGTTTGCAATAGCGTCACTTATGTTCCATCTGCCAGCGACGGTCTGGCGCATGCTTTCTAACCAGTCAGGTGAATCTCTTTGTGAGCACTGTGTACGCGACATGCCTATATCTTTGTTCATCATCCCAGTGTACTTTTCTGTGCCAACAAACATCTTAGGACTGAACGTCGGACTCATTCTTCACACGGCATGCAACGAGCTAAACATTGACCCAGTTGTTCGGGAGCGCACCGTTGATATACTGGCACGTCACGTGGAAGACGCACTTCGATACCAACGTGAATTCGGCAATCGGCAGAAGAGCGTATTCCTCTTCGCTCTGATCAACGTCGGCAAGCTCTACGGGGCGTATGTGACCATCGTCTACACCTTCGTCAAGTGCATTCACCTGATGAACGTCGCGTTCCAGTTCTACCTCATCAACACATTCCTCGAAACCGCCGATTATCCGCTGTTTGGTGGCCACGTCATTTACGACTTGTTGCGGGTAAGTACAGGAATCAAAAGTATACAACACCGCATGCTTCAAAGAGACTGTTCGAGCATAAGCTCTGGATAATTCGGAGCGCCAAAGGAGAGAGCCATGCAGGATGGTCAGCCTTAAGCCAGTGTCTAACGCCGTAACGGCTAACCCAAGTGACAGATGCTAGCAAGTGGTACCAATTAGATTTTCGTTGAATGGTGCACGGAGATCATAAGAAACCTCTTTCTTCACTGTCCGACTATCGTCCTGTTTAACAAGCTCGTATGTTTCGCGTTTAGGGACGTGAATGGCGAGACAGTGGGAAGTTCCCTCGTGTCACCCTGTGCGACTTCGAGATTCGAGTGCTCGGAAATATACACCGACATACAGTTCAATGCGTGCTTGTGATCAACATGTTCACGGAGAAGATCTTCGTTTTTCTCTGGCTCTGGATGGTCTTCCTAGCGCTACTGACCATATTCAATCTCTCGGCTTGGCTTGCGACGCTGTCGATCCCCATGTGTCGACAGGCCTTTGTCGAGAAGTATCTGGACGTTAGCGTCGACTCGGGATCCGACCTAGCACCCTTTGTGGAGAAATACCTCCGACCCGACGGCGTGTTCTTGCTGAAGATGGTCTCCATTCACGCCGGGAATGTCATGTGTTGCCGACTGACGGATACCCTCTACTCAAGGTAGGTCCTCAAAGCGGGATGCATGTGCAATAATGCTTGCTGTTCAGGTACCTTTTGTGGCGCGATGCCGACATGGTGAACCGCAAGGATTCCAAGTCCAGACGTCGCCGCTCGATATCCGCCGGAAGCAACGCGCATCTCCGCCATATCGAACGGATACGAAGTGGTTCGCCCGCAAAGGACTCGTACCCGGACACTGTGATGACATCCTCCATTACTGACACGCGTCACTATGTTTGAGGCACCAGCATCCCCTAGAATGTCCAGTAACTGGACTAAACACTCGTCGATTGTACACTTCTTGTACTGCCATTGCTGTGCTTTCATGTCGTTACGGGTATGTGATTAGTGCTCTCACAATGTGTGTGCACACTATTTCCTGGTTCTCTGGCATTTAGCGTTCTTGAATAAAATGGACTTTGAGGTTCAGTCCATTGCGGCTTACCTATTCAAATCCACAAAGTTAATCGCTGTCCCGAGGGCCAAGGTGGATTAATAACGAGATTCGTTAACCACCTGTCGGCATGCTCAAGCTCCTCGGCATAGGGTTACCAGAAGGATCGAGTTTCGACCCTACCTACTAAACAGCTTTTCAGCGACTTGCAGAACCGCTACGATCTGGAGTCGGAGCCAGGGATTGGTTCAACCCATCGAATTGTTGAAGACTCTTTCATCTGCGACAAGCCACTTGTATTACATGATCAACAGAATGTAACCAGCACAATCCCGAGAGCAAAGAAACATGATACATGACATCCCTGAGGGAATGTTGGATTCCTACGTGTTACCAGGAGGTCCTGGATACTCTTAGTGTACGGTTCAGCATGATACTAAAAACTAGCGGGTGGGCTATGCTTTGCGCAGCCCGCGCCGCTTTCGGTGATTACTTGTACCAAGCAGGTAATTATGTGTCATAGCGCTACGGCATGTCCAGTATTCCAAACTTCGTGCGTCGTGCGTGCGTGCAACATTGTATAAAGTGGAACGCTATAGACGAAAATTCCATGTTTTACATAACTTTTCAAAGGCTAAACGGACGCTACTTTTGGATTCCGCATGAACGAAACCTCATGCGACCCAGCTTGAGAAAAATCATCCTTCGTTTCGTGCCCACTATGCAACGAGTGCTATCTCGGGGTCGCTATTGCATGTTACAACGTTTCCGCCATTGACCCCCTTAAATGGGCGCCATGCCAAAGTTGCCGTTACTTTTCGATTCTCCATGCACGAAAGCCCACCTAGCGCAAAATGGTAAGTCACTCTTTCTTGTCCGTTATAGGACGCATGCTGCAGCGGACTTGCTATAGCATGCAGGCATAAACTTTGATCGGTCATAACTTGTTTAATACACGACCGATCAACTTGTAACTTTGGGCTTCTACTCAACCCTTTACGGGAAGTCGAATGGTACCAAGCTCGAAGGGTGGCATTGGTTTACATTTGGACGGACATGCATCAGACCTACAGTGTCCCCTCCGCTCACGCCCTGACGCCCGGTGTAAACCCAATATGCAAATGCGTGCATAGCGTTCGCTCTCGCTTGTAAGCAGGACCCCTACCCCCTTGACCTCCGGAGGCATCCTCTTTAAAATGAACGCAGAATCCCCATGCTTGAAAACCCCTGTTGTGCTTGATTTGACAAAATTCTCCTTCTTACCCGCTACGCGTATGCGTGCATAGCGCTCGCTACCGCATGGAAGCAGGACCCCTACCCCTTTTCCTGACCCCGAATGCGCCCTTATTTCTTAAATTGCTTGCTACCACGTTATCTTATCCAATTGAAAACTCATAACAGAGAGAATGCTGATTCTACCTACAGTACCCTTCGCCAGAAAGCCCTTTACGGTTGCAACTGGCCACCGACAAACGGTAAAACTTTTATTGCCATAAAATAACCGAAAGTAACCAAAACAAGCATAATGGAGGAAGGCTCTGCGTGCATGTGTTGCTGGTGGTCTGCACGTCGGCGATGACGTTGACGGAAATTGAGGAATCTGAACGCGGTAAAAGAGATAGGCACGACATTACCCATGGCGCAAAAAGGTGCAGAGTTTTTGATGATCGTCACAATGTGTACGAAAATTGACCGAGCATCAACGGAATGCTGCTGGAAACACAGCAGCAGTCCGCAATTCTGTGGCATTCAGTACTGTACTGTACATGGTAAAGTTGCATGTACATCAATGTTGCCGCATGGCATGCAAGTAATGGGAGGTGCGATGGGGCAATCCTCAGACTGCACGAACAACACTCTACGGCAGTCGCAAACACTGCCCGGTCGTATGTCGTCCATACGATGTCTATGTCGATGCGATGCATGTCTCACACTGCCAAATTTGCCAACAACGGGTGGAATGGGCGGCATGGACACGAGAATACCCCTGGCGCACAATTCGCACAGCCTCCGGTAACGTAGGCCGCCGCGCATGCCAAATTTCGAAATAAGAAAAGGACCGGTATGGCTGGAAAGTCACAGCAGTCTGCAGTGGCAAGGCTGATGGCAGCCACAGCTATATCAATGCTGCCTGCAGCAGTGTTGGTCAGGATGTGACCTTGCTGCCTTGCTGCAGTACCGCAAGTGATGAGAAGGCTACGCTGGCACGAGCCCCGCGCTGCATCAATAATACTCCACGGTGGTCACAACGCATTGTTCGATTACGACGCATATCCCCAGGCAAGATTACCCATAGAGGGTTGGGCGGGCGCGAATACACGCACGAATGCAAATAGTCGTGGACATGGAGCCATACGGGGCTTATCAGATCGGTACGGGGCTTCCTTGGTTCATCCGCTCAGTACTGAGCCATCCGAGGCTTGCACGATCGGTTCGACGCCATGCTTGTCTCTTCCGCTCGATATGGAGCCATCCGTGTCTTAGCTGATCAGTACGGAGCCATTCGTAGCGTATCTGATCGGTACGGATCCTCCGTAGTTCCCTTCTCAAGACGGAGCAGTTCGTGGCTTATCAGATCGGTACGGAACTATTCGAGGCTTATCGGATTGCTATGGAGCCATCCATGGCTCAACGCTCAATACGGAACCAGTCTCGGCTTATGAGTTCGATTCGGAACTCTGCTTGGCCCAACCACTCAGTACGATGCCATGCATAGCTTATCAATCCGGTCTGGATCCATGCTCAGCTCAACAGCCCAATATGGAGCCATCCATCCTGCTCCACGTCCGTTCCGATCCGGATCATAGCGCCTCTATTTCCATCCTGCTCAATGCCCATCTTCTTCCGTATTTGTTCCTTTTCCAGCTTCATTCTGCTCCCGCCCCATCCTGCTTCAACGCCATACTCCTTCATTCTACTCCATCCAACTTGATCATAAACTTTCGTAACATCACCTGGGCCAAAACAGCACTCAAAGCACCTTTCTTTTTTCTCATTTGCAACCCTCTCATAGCAAACGACGTAGACCAAACGGGATATCCTCGCAGGTAACAGTTCAGTTCCCCTGGATGCCAGTCCAGGGGAAACTGAACTCCAACCATCTTGATCCCTCCATTTGGTCTTTTCCTCTCCGGCTCGATATGGAGTTATACTGGGCTCAATGGCTCCTTACCGGGCCATGCTTGGCCTGTCGGTTCGAAACGAAGCCCTCCAGAGTCTCGACAGATTAACCCGGAACATTCCTTGGCTTCTGCTCAGTACGGAGTCGTTGTTGGCTTGATCGAAGCTACAACTTGTGTGCTCAATACGGAGCAACTCTGGACTTGTCAGATCCGTACATAGCCATCCTTGGCCCAGCCACACGATGCGGTGCCATACTTGGCTCGCCCGTTCGATACGGTGCACAAGGCCCGTTTGGCTGAATGTGCCCGTCTGGCAGACCCGTCTGGTCAATCATGCTCGGCTTAAAAAATCACCGTCCTTGCCGAGCCCAAAAACACACTTACATGTCGCCTTTACTCGTTTCGCCTCTCAGCCATCCATGGAGCTGCCACTGGGCACTCCGAGCGACCCATGTCGCAGTTTTCAAAACTGACCTGGTTAGCCTGAGCTTGGTTTTGGAGGTTTCTGGGGTGCTGATCACGGCTGGAAACATAGTTTTTGCCTAGAGCTGCGTTTATGTGTCTTAGGCCTGCGTTTAGGCCTAAATTTCGAAGCATTTCGAAAGCATTGAGGCTTGTTATTTTGCTTCGCTTAAGCGAAGCGAGCGTGTTTACGGTGGCGGCGCCGCCATTGTCCGCGTTTTCTGATCGGTCTGCGATAAGTGTCGGCTTTGACTAATGAAAGGAAAAGTGTAAAAGGGGCGTGTGATCTGTGGCAGTCGATGATTGCCACATTTGCCTCGCACCGTCCATTCCATTTTCATTCTTTCGATGCATTTTGACGGCAGCGCTGTTTCACTTTTCCTACTAGTGTAGATTTGATGGCTCGGAACTATTTGGCTACAAATGTAATGGGGTATTTTAAGAGGGGGCACGAACAATTTGCTTAGATAGAGGTATGGTTTTGGCTATGGTTTGTCATGGATTCAACCTCTCTCTTAATCCGTGGGCAAATGGAGCGATGACTGACGTCTGTCACTCTTAGATGAGTTGTAAATTCTCAGTCCTTTACGAATGATCCAATATTCGATCTTAAACGTTTATGTAAAGCCAAGCTAATAGAACCTTCATTGGAGCCTTCGTCTCTTCGGTTTGCCTCTCATAATGCGATATGGAGACCCCTGAAAGTAACTTAGTGACAGGACGCCAACCGCAATGCCGAAAAAGGGAAATGCCGAAACCTCACTGCAAATAGCGCTCTCTGTAAACACGTGTATTTATTTTACATCAGTTGTAATGTTTTATGCGGCGGCGAATATTTATAGCAGCCATTTAGATAAAGCCCGCATGCAGTTGAACGTTGTGCAGAGCGGCATCGAGCGACGAGTGGTCACAGCTACCTATCGCAAAACACGCAGCGGGAAAATCCACAAGGTATCGCCAGGCAAGAAGAGAACTGTTAAATTGTTCGCTTTAGAGGGTCAACGAGCTTTACCTGCGCAATGACATTCCATGCGGCATGGCCTCGTGCCGCCAGTGCAAGCATCTCGAAGGCAACGTTCCGTTTCCGGACAAGGACAATTCCATGCACAGCAAGGAGGCGCCATTCAAGCACTGCATCATTCTAGACGCTATGAGCATACTGAAGTTCATCGACGTTCTCGACGACAACGCTTTCTCGTAAGTTCCGCATCGGACCTGCTCCTACGCCGATAACCTTTAGGAACGTCATCATTCCTCAGAGCACGTGGAACCACGTGAAGCGCATGAATCCAGCGATCTACAAGAAGATGGCGCAGTTGCACGCCGACAAGGCCCAACGATTCTTCGTGTACTTGAACGAGTTTCGAAGGACACCTTCGTGCATCCGGGCAACGCTCGCGTCGCAGAACTCTTGTACGTTGCAGCTAGAGCCGAGGATTTAGTGGAATCATTTAGCGCACTATTAGCAATTATGCGTTGTTAGCATAGGAAATGTATAGTTCTCCGCGGACTTGCGGCCAGCCGTAACACCCCACTAGGACGGTACTGTTTTAGGCAGGACGAGTACATTCTCCGCGTTGCCGAATTCCTTGAAGGGCACTGGAAGGACATTGGGACACGCCCAGTCATCGTGTGCTCGTCGAACGAACTTCGTGACAGGCTAAAGCAGCGCTTTGAACAAACGCTAACGGTCGTCGATTACGTTCGAGGCAAGCAAAGCGGTGACACACACTTTGTATATCCTGTATTCAGGCATCGAGAACTGCGCGGACCTCGCAGAGCGACTGGGCGATCTCAGTCGCGAGGAGAGACGAGGAAAGGCTCTGTTCCCTGAGTACCTGACGCAGGAAGAGCTTCTTAGCGGCATCGCGAAGGGAGATCTTAAGAAGGGCACGTTCAAGGTATGTTGCATGTCCTTTGAAAGTCTCATATACTATTTCATTGTTTCTAATGTACTGCCTTTAGCTATCGCCGGAGAACTACCTCGAAGGATACGTGGAGTTTGAGCAAGGCGTTCAGTGGTTCATCCAGGGCCGCACTCACATGAACCGAGCCGTGAACGGTGACCAGGTCGTCGCTGAACTACTGCCAGATGAGGAATGGACCTGCCCCGAGAAGATGATTCGCATGCGCGACGCGGAGGAGACCAGCGCCAAAGAGGACCAGCTGGAGGAGGGCGCGGAGGCGATGAAAGCCGAGTTGGAAGAGGAAGAACGTCTGGAGGCGTCGGCCCCGAAACGGCAACGAACTGAGGTGGTGCCGACCGCGAAGGTCGTCGGAATTCTGCGTCGCAACTGGCGTCCCTACTGCGGCATCATCATGCCGTCGCACATACCAGGTTTGTAGCTCTACCTTGCAGCATCAGTTATATTAGCGGACTCTGATGGACAGTGGCTAGCTTGTCAAAAACTTGTTTAGTTTACTTTTGGCACAATAACTTTCACTGCTTTAAACGTTAGGTACTTCGGTGTGGATTGCACAGCGACATATTAATCATTCTGGTTAAACGAATGAAGAGGTGCGAATTAGATTTCACTCTTTGTTGTATTTAGGAGGTCGACGATGCCTATTCGCCCCAGCCGAGCGACTTATTCCACGTATTCGCATCGAGACTTCGCATTACGAAGAGCTCCTGGGCAAGAAGATCCTGGTTCGCATCGACAACTGGCCACAAGACTCCTACTACCCCGAGGGCCACTACATTCGCACGATCGGTAACGAGGGCGATCGAGCCACCGAGGACGAGGTCATTTTGCTGGAACACGGGATTCCTCACGGAGACTTCACGCCAGCCGTTCTCTCGTGCTTGCCGGAGCTGCCATGGACGCCGGAGCAGTCGGATTACAGAGAGGACCTGCGCCACCTGGACATATGCTCAGTCGATCCGCCCGGTATGTTCTAATTCTTGGCCCGATCCATGCATACCCGAACTTTCTCTGAGTTTACAAACGCTTTCTCGGCATGTATTTCCTTTTCCAGGATGTACGGATATCGACGATGCGCTTCATTGCGTCGAACTGGCGGACGGCAGATTCGAAGTCGGCGTGCACATCGCGGACGTAACACACTTCCTGCGGCCAGGCACCGCCATGGACGACGAGGCCACGGAACGATGCACCACCGTCTACCTCTGCGGACGCCGCATTGACATGCTGCCGGACCTCCTTTCGGGCAATCTCTGTTCTCTGCGCGGCGGCGAGGAGCGCTACGCGTTCAGCGTGATCTGGGTGCTCAACAAGGAAGCCGAAGTGCAAGGCGTGAAGTTCCACAAGTCGCTGATCAAGTCTCGCGCAGCGCTCACCTACCAACGCGCTCAGGAGATGATTGACGGCGCTGGAGAGGTGCTGCCTAGTAATTCAGGTTTCAACAACAATAATCATGTTTAGCCCGGAGACCCGGTGCTGACGAAGAGCCTGCAAAACCTGCTGGCCCTATCGAAACACCTTAAAGCCCGGCGAAAGTTGCTCGGTGCGCTCGAGCTAGCATCCTCGGAGATCCGCTTTGACGTCGACCGCGAAACGGGGCAACCGCTGAAGGTCATCGACAAGCAGCACCTGCCGACCATGTCCATGGTGGAAGAGTTCATGCTCCTCGCGAACATCGAGGTCGCTAAGAAGATACTCGACGCGTTTCCGGACTGTGCCATTCTCCGCCGCCATCCTACGCCGAATCACGAGGCCTTCAAGCCCCTACTGGAGGTTCGTTGCATCCAACGCTAAAGGAGGTTGGTTAGAGCACGCACCTGAGTGTTGCTGCCCTCGCCTACCAAATCTGCCATAGCATTGCGCTTGACTAGCAAACGGTAGGAGCGAAATTTGGACACGCAACCGAGCTAAAAACACGAACCGATTCCTCGTGCGCAACCCTTGGCCCTATTCCTTAACATGTTAATGATGATAATGCCGGCCTGTCTACGGTTGCTCGGTACTCGCGCAAGCTAAGACACTTCCACGATGACGTAAATTAGGTAGAACACCCTAGGGTGCCTGCACTTTTTCCGTCCAACATTCTTCGAGGAAAGTTTTATGGGCTTGGCACGTGTTTCGTTCGCGGTGGTTAATCTTTCTTCATTCTCATTCTCTGATCTAGGCCATATTACGACCCCAGCGAGCTTTAACGGAATTTGAGGCCTTAAGCATTTTATACTCTCTTGATTGACATACGATGACGTTTGAGATGATCTTGCTGAAATTAGGGGTAAGCCTTTGTGGAACTTCAATTTCCGCCATGAACAGACACCTTCTACCTCCCAGCCCGGCTTCGCCATGACATTGGTTACGTTTCACACTTATTCCGCCTTTTACGTCCTCACCTTTTTGTCCTTCCTGTTTACTGTTTTTGAGGCCGGAACTTTTCCGAGGACATCCGCCGCGCGGCAACCGGAAGGACAAATGCGCCGGCGACTTTTTCCCACCGTTGACGTGTGTTTATCCGATTCCTTAATCGCTTAACGCCATTGATGCGGCTGATCGGCACGCGGTGGCATTGTAAGCGAGGCCTATTCAAACGCGCAACGAGCACAAGAGCGAAAGAAGCGCGTGGAGGTCGCGCGGCGCGGACGGGATTCCTTTAGAGGTTATTGCTGAGACATTGCGTTGCGCTACCGTAACCTGAAGCATACTAAGCGAAGTATTTCCGTGGAAACCCACAGTCCCGGTTTTGTAAGCGTGTTTGGTATCTAGGTATTGCTTTGCGATTCTTTTTGCGGGCCAACACAACAAAGTGTGCAAAAACTTATGTTCACGCTTCCGAGTAGCGCCCAAGAACAGCCACGTATGTTGTTATGTTAGATGCAATCTAGTATGTTAGAATGCCCGGCCAGCACGCAAAATGCCTATGTTGGACATTGTAGGCTTCTCTCTGCTTCCTGAAATTCTTTCCATCCTGACGTATCCGGCAAGCGCGTACGCGTTCAGTTCCGCTTTGAGCACGATATGTACTAGGGCATACTCATGGGCATGCGTGTCCTGAACGCGAATCAAAGACAAACCTGGGTATGTTACTCATCGCCATTGTTGTGTTAAATACCTTTGGTACCGATTGTCCCAAATTCCTGTGTCTAGCCAGTTCTTTCTCAGTGTGCTTGTCTGTCAAATTCTAAGCGGCTTCTGTGCCTGTTTGGGCATAAACTTTCGACCGCGCTGGCTAGCTGTGCATAATTGGGGCGCGACCATTCCTCACCGGATAAATTCATTGAGTCTTCCGCATTGAACGCTGAGGGATAACCCGGACATCCGCGAGGTCATCGCCCAGGACAGCGGTCGTTTGTCAGTAGCGGAGTCCATTATTTACCGCACATCCGCGTATCCGGCTTTAACTCGCACCGCGCACGCTATTGTATACCTTTATTATCGGAAACGTCAAGCGCACAACCACACGCGAAATTGATGAGGCTCGCGCGAATGATTTGTGCTACCGAAAGTTTGCGCGTTCCACGGAAGCGCCGCCATAATCCATCATGCGCTTGCGGACAGCCGGACATGCGCCCGAGACGCCGTCTGTCCGCTTCCGCGAAGCGGACAAGAAAACACGCGGATGCGCCGGTACCGTAGGAATCGCGCGAGGAAACTTATAAGGCACAGAGACACAGTTCGCTATCGACCGTAAGGAACTCTGCGAATTTCAGGCGGCGGAAGCATGCGGACTGCACCTAAACGTCGACACGGGGAAGCAGCTGGCGGACAGTCTCGACCAGGCGCAAATCTCCGGCAAGCCGGAGATCAACCGAATGCTTCGCATGCTCGCCACTCGCTGTATGACGCAGGCCGTGTATTTCGCCGCAGGCACTGTCGCGCGCGATGAGTACCCGCACTACGGCCTGGCAGCATCCGTGTACACGCACTTCACGTCGCCCATTCGTCGCTATGCCGACGTCATGGTGCACCGACTTCTGGCGTCAGTCCTGGGTGCAGATGCGGTACATCCGTCGATGATCGACCGGAAGCGACTGATCAAGCTAGCGGAGAACATGAACCGAAGGTAGGGCAAAAGAACGGCACAACTGAAAGTGGAATTCTGTTTAGACATCGAGCAGCGCAGTACGCCGGCAGAGCTTCGGTTCTACTCAACACGCACTTGATGATCAAGAACCAGAAGCAAGAGACGCTCCCAGCCTTCGTAATCGGCCTCAGGAAGAATGGAATTCAGGTATGTACGCAACTTGTCATTCACCACTAAACCATACAAACCCTGAATAAACCATGCTGTTTCAGGTGCTCATACCGAAGTACGGCTTGGAGTCGGTCATTCTCTTCCCGCACTCGACCAACAGCGCTGCGCCTGCAGGAAATGTGGTGGACATCTGTAACCAGAAGATCCGCATCTTCCAAGAGGTGAAGGTGATGGTCGGGCTCGTCGAGAAAAACCAGCGCAGAAAGCTGGACGTTCGCCTGGTGGAACCCGAAATCGAAGGACTCAGCGTCGATGTGGGCCTCACTGCAGAAACGGAAGCGGACGCGTAAATCTGTCAAAAAGCGAAACATTTTAGTGCGCATATTCACTATAGCTCGTTAATCTCTATACCGCTTTTTATTGTTATTGTTGAACCGGAAGAACGTTGAGTTTCAGAATATTCTCACTTCAGTTTTCGCTGCATTCATTTTACTATACGAATAAAGATCTGGTTCCACAATGCCATGTTTCCGGGCCACCGCAATGGCGGCCAAAAGGTAGTATGAGAAGCTCCCAAGGGAGCGGTACGCACGACGAATTACTTAGGCTGACTAGAAACCACTGCACTGTCGGCCGTTAAGTGCACGAGGTGCTTGCTTCGGCTGCTTTAATTTGATTTGCATGGGGATTTCTTCACCACCTAGCCTAATGCATTCGCACAAAGCGGGAACAAAGTCATAAAAACAAACAAACGCAACTGATAGACCCCGATAGCTAATATACTTTGAAGTTGTGTGGACACATCGTGCTTCTGAGCCTTACGCCAAAGCATGGAGTTAAGCAACAGAAAACACAAACGCGGCGGATACGTTCACCGAAAGGTGGAAAACGTCTTATTGCACTCAGTTGCGAAACTCATACAGATGCCGTTGCACACAATAAATAAAGATGGGCGATTCTCACAAATGTGTAGCATGCGTAGGCATTGGCATCGCAATTGTTGCTCCCTGGAAAGCATTTCTGGGGGGCGCCGTCAGGAATTGTGCGGTGTCGTGAAGCACTTTGCTGTCTGGAATAGTATACTTCTGGATGCTTTCAAGGTCATAGTGTTAAGAGAAAGGGCAAGGCTTACTTGAGAATTCTCCAGAACATTGCCCACCCGAAGAAAGTGTCTGCTTGAAGTCGTTGGCGTTGGTCGCGCCGAACCAGTAATGAGAAGGCATCATTGCGTTTGCATCAGTGCCGATGCCCGGGGCAGCGAAGTTCGGACCGAAATGTGAAAAGGTGGCAGCGGCCACCCTCTGATAGTTTGACAAAGCCGCGTAGTCAACCGCGCCGTTTGGGGCCTGCGACGTTTGCGGGACGGTATTTAGTGGATGAGAAGAATCGTTGGCCGTCAGGGTTCTCTGGCTCTTCTCGGCTGCACGATGGCTCTGCGTTGCCAAATCTGGAGTGCTCACGCCTGATGCGATTCCTCGTGGGCTTCCATTGTTCCGGTTGCGGACGATGCGATTGATTGAGCTCACAGATGGCGCTGCGTCGGAATCACAAACGCCGTCGGCAATCAGCTTCTCGCGGATCTCCCAAGCGAACATCGTAGGGTTTTGGAGCTTATATAGGGTAATCGCGTTGACAACCTTAGGTGTCGCCACCTTCGGTTTCGAGCCTCCGATTACACCTGAATGTTCGGTTCAATCAGGGGTGGTACATGCGGCAAAGAAGGTCTGGCAAAACCTGACGGAATTTCCGACTAACTCAACTGAACGCAGAATGCGACAGCACTTCAAACCCTACTACTGCCTAAAGAAGACCTGCGACTTAGCGGACCCAACATGTTGTCCTTCTACGACCTCAGTATGTTTGTCCCATTTAGTGCGCCACCGACGGATGCACACGTACCTGGCCTTATGGATCCGGTGTCATAGAAGCGGCCTAGTATCTTCGAAACGCAGCCATGGGAGACGCGAAGACGTCGTGAGATGTCACATGGACGGACGCCTTCTTGGGCCAGCTCGACGATCTGGTTGCGGATATGCGAGGGCAATGGACGTCCATTTACGAATACTCCACCCAGCTGATTGACCCCGGTATGGCCTGAAAGCGAAATCGGTGACTCAGAGCGGTTGGGATGCAAGCCATTACTGCAAGACGTCCTTAGGTGAGCCTCAGTGTGCTTCCTGAGTACCGAACAGGGTTTACTCATTTCTCGAAAATAGAAACCTGCTCGGTTGCCATCAGTGGCGTGCTCAGCTCACTCATATATCTCAAGCAAGGGCCAGGGTAACCCATGAAGTTGTAGTTAAATCATTGTATGGAGATGGCTTGAAGTCATGCCACATAGGTACGTTTTTCGATCGTCTATTTCAGTTCGGTTTACACTAATATGTAGATGGTCGCTTCGGGATGCTGTTTAACACGGTAGCTTTACAGCCTAGAATCGTCGAGGAGGCATGATGAGGCGGGGAACATAAAAAAACGTAACCCAGCGTTTCTGCTACACGCGCCATGCTAATGATCAAAACCTTCCACTTACTCGAATAAATATTAGTGCTGAAGCGCGCCGCATTGCTGATCGTGTTGGCATCGGATCGGAGATTACCTCGACTGGTGCAGTCCTGGAACACGCCGTCGTGCTTAAGAAGAGTTTGCTGATTGCGACCGTACTGGTGGCCCAGCGGAATGGGAAGGGTTAACGAGTATGGCGCCCCGGGGCCCGCAGCCAGGGACACGTAGGCGCAATCGTTTGCGGAGGCCGAGACTGTCGTGTGCGGCTGCGAGGGCCAACAGAAGGCGTTCGTGGCAGCAGACGACGCCGGTGCAGCTATGGCCGTTGCGCTTGAATCCATGGCTGATCAAGCGAAACCTCTCCAGCAGTTTCAGGCAGGCGTAACGGCTCGATACTTGGCCGTCGCGGGCTACTGATAGTGCGAAGCACGTCGCGCTACGCTCACGTCGCACACTCAGGCGTATGCGGCGGTGCAAGCCTATGCATGAAAGCCTGCGCAAGAAAGGGTGTTTAGCCCAAATTCGTCGACCGTGGCAGGCGGGTCATCGGAGGTCATCCCGCGGCTGGTTACTGAAGCGATACGTGCGTGCCGCCGCGGTGGGCGTATTTGGTCGGACCAGCCGAGAAAGTTCGTCGTGAAAGGCTCGCGCGTGGCTGCCGCGTAGAGTCTGAAGGAGGCGTTTCTTCTACGTAAAAGGGTTTGGCGGCTCACCGGAGAATACACGTGCGCGACGCAGGAAGGACACCACTCATTGGTCGTCCTTCCGTCCGTCCTTAATCTTAGCTGCTACCGTAACGTCGGAGTTTCGATAAACTACGAGCGCCGTTTATCCAACGTGATAGAAATATAGTTTCTTAGCTTTCGAGTGTGTATCTCTTTGATGCCGGGAATCTCATGCGGTTGCGACATACTGGCGTTTGTTTCAAACCCAAAACCACATAGCTCTCGTTAGGTAGGTAAGTGCCAACTGACAAAGGCTTTGGGGACGCTGATGCACCGCAAGACTGAAAGCGAAGGCTATGCGCGGTTACATTCAGAACACTTTCTTCTATGTGCCACTTACTTCTTGTAAGCGTATGTATCACAGGCGGAACGGAAGCAAGATGTAACAATCGAGTCCATTTGGATAAGACTAGACTTGTTCAAAATCTAAAGGCTATGGGCACGTGGGCACGTGCACTGATCCCTCGGAGCTCTGGCGAATGTGAGATACCTAAGTCGTACAAGAATTGACTTAGCACCCAGCCGTTGGTTTAGGAAAAACTTAGCGTACCGCGATGGGAATCAACCCACCTACACACTTGGAGAAAAACCCAAGCTTTTTGCTGTTTGCTGTGTTCTGGAACGGTTCGTGCATAGTGGAAAGGCGATCAATCCACGTCACAGTCGTAAACCTGACCTAAAGTGGAGTACATGATTCTTCAAATTACGCAGAGCTTGCAACTTTTTCACCGCTTTTGCGAGGTCCGCGTTGACAATAGCTCTGGCGATGTCGTGCCATTCATCCGTCTTTTTGCGCGTATACCGTAGCGGCATATTTTTTGCCACTTCTCGATACCTCACACAATTCAAGTTTTGCTAAGTCTCGCAAGCCTTCTCCTAAGCCATCGTCGCATTGAAGTGGACCGCCGTGTTGGAGCTGCGACTGGTTGTGATAGTCTTTGTCGTGGCGCGACGCACCATCTAGCACATCCTTCGATTGACGCCATTCGCCAAGCTGTTTTACCTTTGCGCAATATACCTCTTCCTTCCAGCATGTCCGTCCCCTACCCTTCGGTTTGAGAATAAACTACTTCAATAGAACAGGTGCCGGTATGACTAAGGTGCTTGAGACAGGGCGACGATGTCTCAAGCACCTTCGGGTCGCCTCCGGATTCTGTGAATTGTTGAAAAAACTACGAAATAGTAAGTTAACAGTGCCCACTTAGTGGAGGAGGCCGGTAGCCTTCCCACGCAATCTCGAAGCTTGAATCAGGTGGTTAAGAGTCGGGACAGAATTTTTAGCAGTTTTTAGAAGCTCCTATCATTGCTAGATATACCGTAAAAACTCTAACATAAGCACGTCTCTAACATAAGCACGTCTCTAATATAAGCACACTTTTCATGGCTTATGAATTACATAAGCACGTCTCTAACATAAGCACACTTTTCGTAAAAGGCTTAAACACGCAGCGAAAGCGACGTCGTGCCAGCCAGGTTGCCCAGAATCGATATCCCACGCACACGATGCATGCTTGCGTGAACAAAATTGCGAAATTTCTTTCTCGGATAAACAAGCTCCTAATTGTTACGACGGAGTCACGAAGGACAACGTGATCAACTCCTTCAAAGGGCTCGGAAACGGCGTCGCAGACGACCACCTCATTCACTGCTTGGACGATGGCAACGGGATTCCGAACGGCTTGTACGAGCTGACCAAAGCCCGTGAAGCGGCGGAAGCGCAGGAGCTAGCAGAGTTCCTTGCGGGATTCGAGATCGAAGCTCCGGACGAGGACGACACTGGCCACGTGAGCGAAATCGAAGTGGTTCATGATGAGTCAGCAGCGTCCGGCGACGAGAACTCCGGATCGGAAGAGGAAAACCGCAACTGGAGTGATGATCGCGATTTTTAAAACGTTTATTGCACAGGATGTTACGGTAATAAATTTGTTGCTTCTTACCCCAGGCTTACCGAAATTACATAAGCACGTCTCTAACATAAGCACGTCTGTAATTTAAGCACACTTTTTGACCGCCACGAACAACATAAGCACCGTGCTTATGTTAGAGTTTTTACGGTATTACTGTCATTGGAAGTCGATGTCTTGTAGAGATCCGCGCTGGGACCCCGTGCCAAACCCGTACCCGTGGTGACCCCTCTTGCAAAAAGCGAAACCAATGGTCAGACAGTCCAACGTCGTGCCATCCATTTTCACGCTTCATGCGTGCAACACTCGTCTTTCATGCTAAATTCTCGACTTAAGTCACGCAGATTTGTAGCATAGGGACCACTGAAATGCTGTCGCCATTTATTTCTCAAAAACTCAGCAGTTAAAACAGGAGGTACGATGTACGACAGTTCGAGCTATGCGGCATGCCGGGACGGCGGTGCAACGAGGATGACGGAGTCGCCACGAACGAACAACATCGGTACCTAAATATCGTTGCTCCTGGTGGATAGGCGTAGCGGACTACAAACCTTGCGCTTTGTTGTCTTGTAGATTTCCTCAAAGCTCTCTTCATCCGTCTCCACGGTAATGACGGTCTCCTCGACGTCAGCGAGAATCATGTTCAAGTGTTGATCGAATGCATGTAGTCGACCGCGAAGCTCTCGGTCGCCGCGCATTTTGACGTAGACGCGCTC
This sequence comes from Aphelenchus avenae, assembly GCA_020875895.1. Lineage (NCBI taxonomy): Eukaryota > Metazoa > Nematoda > Chromadorea > Rhabditida > Aphelenchidae > Aphelenchus > Aphelenchus avenae. The sequence goes on from JNEY01000004.1 coordinate 1,552,584, forward strand.
GTTGAGGCTCAGTCGAACAAGGTCCAGAGGCTCTTCCACGGTAACGCCCAGCTGAAAATCGAAGGTCCTTAGTACTCCATCCACGCACTAACCTGAGCAGTTGCCGCTTGTTCCGCGACGGCCATTGTAAGCGTTTATCTGCCTTTGGAAAAGCAATACTTAACAAAGTTAAAAGTCGAAGGTGAAGTATGCCCATGCCGCAACGACGGCTCTCGTTATGGCAACAGTCTGTAATGCTCGTCGTTTTATTCCTTGTCTAGTTAACAAAGACAATTGGTTTCGAAGCCAATGGTTAAGGTGTCATCACGAAGGACCCACTCTTTGAAATGTAGGGGACATCGTTAAACTGGATGATGTAAAGTGCAACAAAATTGACAACGGATGCCTTAGCGATAATCGACCCTCTCAGTGGACAGCAAAGACAGTTTGGAATCCGTGGGATCCACGAGGCCAACCGGTCCGATTTCACAGTCCGCGCATGCGAGGAACTTCATGCCCATGTGAGAGTTGGTGAAGCCGACGTTCTCGAAGTCGAACATGTTGCGCACCAGCCACCAGCTGGACAGCTTCTCGGTCTCGACGGTCGGCTCCTCTGTGCGCTTCTGGTACATGAGCGGGACGTCGTAGACTCGATCGGTGACGAACGTGCCAACACCGCTCAGCAGAATGACGGAGTCACAGCGAGAGCAGTGAACCTTCTTCGCATTCTTTCCGTCCGTCGTCACTTCAAGACTCGGACGACGCTCCGCTGCCTGAAATTTCACCATACATCTATGGTACTAGATGACAGAAAGCAGGGTAACATTGCTCAAGTGTCGGGCATTTATACGGTGAAATGGTGGTTAAGTCGTTACACGAACTTCATAAGGCCATCTGCCATGGTAGGCACGAAGCAGATGATGTTCGTAGTCACAAGACATGCGGGCTTTCAACTTACTTGCGTCGGCGTCGTCGTTTCGTGCGACATTCTCCACTAGCTCTGACGGGTCCTTCGCCTTCTCGAATTGCTTGAGGAAAGCGTTCTTCTCGGCAATCTGCCTTCGCAAGTCGTCGATCTTCTGATGTTGCGACTGCACGTCGCGTCCGATATCCGGAATTGCTTCTACACTCTCTCGTAAGTGTTCGCAGCTGCTCTTCAGGTGGCTGACCTTGACCAGCAATTCGGAGTTAGTGTTGCTTTTTTCGACCCTAAACCCGGGGTTAGACGGCGAAAACCGGGAAGGGAGGAACTCACGCTGTGAGAAGAGACTGCAAGTTTGTGTGGATGGTGTTCAAGGCTTTCACGCAGGACTCTTCTGGCGTGAGCTTCGGGCCGACACCCGACACGCTACTCATGTAAATGAAGCAGTGTAGCCCTTGCCGCAGCCGCCAGTTGTTCGGAAAAATTAAGTAACGACTTCCTAAAAAATTAAACTTATTGGAGGTTTTCTAGACCATATTCGGCATTGCACGCTTAAGCAGGAAAATGGAGTGGATAGATATCCGATACTTTCGAACTTTCCTCATGCTTTTGGATGAGGACCTTGGCATTATGTCTACAACGCGCACAGTACAAGCAGAGATGGGCAGGACTGGTGACCCTTCGGTGAATGCAGCATTATACAAACTTGCTAACTTCGGAAGCATGGAAAGAGTCCCACAAGGATTGTATTTATTCCGTTTGTTCTAACTCAAAACATACAAAAACTGAAGTACGCTAAAAATGATGTAGACTCAATGATGCCGAGATACAAAGGGAACGTTAAAGCTCAGCTATTCGAGGAAGTAGACTTCTTCTTGTGTTTCTTGCCCTTCGGCGTGACTGGAGGCTGCGACTCGCGAACCTCCAACGTGCCAGCCTCCAGTTCCTAAGTTTAGTGGCTGAGAATAACCGTAGCCGGTAGACTAACTTCAGCGGTGACGTTGGCGTTGGCCAGCTGGTTGCGCAGCCTGGACTGCGCTTCGAAGTGCATCATCAAGTCGTTGATTTGTTCCTCAAGGCCAGCGATTTCCTTAAACTCGCATTAGTAAACTTCACAATTGAACGGTCGCACCTTGTTCCGCAACTTCTCGAGCTCATCACGTTGCCGGGTCAGCAGGTCCTTGTCCTCGCGTATCAACTTCGACATTTGTCGCTCCTCGTCGAGCTCTGACTGCAGTTTATGTACCTTCGACGTCGCCTGCTGGGCCTTCTTCTCCGCCTGCTCCTTCGCCAACTTTGTCTGTGCAAGGGTTCTGCGTAAGCCCTCGCACTCCTCCTTTATGGACTTCAGCTCGGCGTCCAGGTCCTTTATCTAAATGTCTCACATGGGTAAGTTAGTCACAGATATCAAAAACGGACTCGCTCGTCAGCTCCTTCTGCGTATTCCTTAAACCGCTCTTCGGTCTCGCGCAGTTTCTCTTCGAAGTACATTCGTTGGTTCTCCAGTTGACCGGTTAGGAGGCAGCTATACTCCAGCTGTATCGCGCTGATCTTTTCGTCGGTTTTCTGCTAAACCAGGCTTCAGGTGCGACGACGGTCGGGTAACATACACTTTCTTGCGCTGCTTGACCCTGATACTCGACCATCTTTCCGTCGGTGGAGCTCTGTATGAGGCGATGTACGTAATTGTCACCGGCATAGTCCCACACAAGGTTGCCTCCGACTTGAAGTGTGAACGTGTGGGACGTCGATTCGAAGTGTCTGCAAGGTTAATTGGGTGCTTGGACTGCGCACAGTGATACCGGTAGGCATGCGCGTCTGCATAGCGTCCGCAGCCAATGTTTCCGCATATCAAGCACATCCACAGGTCCGTGGTCTTGCCGCAATCGAAGCACTTCTGATCGGGCGTGATTTCTGGCGCTTGCGTGTGGCGACATACAGGACATCTGAAATAAAACATTGTGCAGTGCTAGCATGGACATAACGTACGTCGTGTCCGCCCACTGCTCGAGACAGCTGGCATGGAAGGAGTGACTACAGAGAATGGTCAAGACTCCGTCGTCCATTCGCTCCAGGCACACTGCACAGGTGGGTAGCTCGGTGAGCGCATCATTCGGTAGGCTTCCGCCGCTTTCTTCCGTTGTCTGAAGTTGTCGGCTTGCTAGACTGTTGACGTGCTAGTCTTTACCGATTCAACGCGTTCCACAAATAGCAACGTGCAACGGTCTGACTCGATCGAGTTGAACTCCAGGCCATTGAACTGTGCGTAGAAGTTCGCAGCTGCTTCTGGCGACTTGAACTTCACCACCACCATGTACTGGTTAGGTGTGTTGTCACGGATGATCTTCCTAAATGACCTGGTGCAGAGGGCGTTGGGCTTAAGTTCCTTACATTTGCTGTATATCGCCAGCCATTGGAGCGACGAAGTGAATCAGCTCTCGGCACGTGAAGTAGGAGGGCACACCATACATGCACAGCGTCGAGCAGTCTTCCGCGAATGTGTTTGGGTCGCTAAAGCAGTGTGTTACGATTGTATACACGCCTGCAGCTCTGTTATTTGGCAAACAGTTTACTTGCACCAACCTTGGCTTGTAGAAGTGGATGATGCCCGTCGTCTTTTCGACAAACGGGTTTCCCGCATAGTAGTTCAGCTTCTCGAATGCTAAACAGTTTGCGGGTTATGGGATTCATACACATCCTGGAATCATACGCAGTTCTTGCGAGGCAGCTTTCGCTGAGACCGACGACTTGGAGGAAGAAGTCTGTAAGCCCGGGCCAGCCGACGCCAATTCTGTCAGCTGATGCTCCTTGAAGGTCTCGATCACAACTTGAGAGTACTGACGAGCGCCGAAGCATTGCTTCTGCGTCGGGCGGATGGTTTCGCGACCGGCCTTCTCGCTTTCCGGAATAGTTGGCGGCACTGAGTTGATAGCTGCCTGGTCGTCTGCCTAAACCTCTACGAGGTTGACGTTTTTCGTGTTGTGAATAGCTTACAGCACCGCGACTGGAGCAAATCGATGTTTTCGGGGTTCTTCGCTTGTTCATCGCTGCGACGCTGCCAGTTGAACTGGACTTTGCCCGTTCTGTAACGTTGTTTGCTTAGACGCTGCACTCGGAAACAACATGCTTACCTCCACGGCTCGGTGAGTCCTCCAGATCGATGTTAATGAATGGGGCTCCCTGTTGAACTTCTAGTTTTATAACAATGGGAATGTTGGTGGGCATCCGTTAGGCTCGCTGGTCATGCAGCTGAGGCCTCCGGTTTTGAGTTAATGTGAAGACTGAATACGTTAGATGCGTGGAAGTGCTTTCAAATTCTATCTAGGTAGGTAGCAACACTGGAATTGACCAACTACTCCTTGAGACGTTCGATTCAAGTATCATTTTTATTTTTCTCGTCAAGCGGATTTCAACAATGACGGTCAACCAGCATTTTCCACTTATAACACACGCCGACGTCTGGATGTGCCCAGGGAAAGCCCGTTCTCGGTGTTCTTGCATCGGTCGATTACAGCGTCAAAGAACCTCGACAACAGCACACGGTTGGTGGAGCCAGCCGGGATCTCCTTGCGGCAGTCGAGGTATACCACGTCGTGCTGTGGCAAGAAGTGCCGGATCACCGAAGAAGTTTGCTCACGGGCTCGTTGTGGGGCCAAATCAAGGCGGCTACCTAAAATCACGCGTCCGACTGTCGCTACGGAATGCTTGACCATACCGATTACGACGGTCGGCAGGTAACCGGACTGCTCCAGGTCGAGGAAGCTCTTCACTTCCGTTATCCGATGAGGCGGATTGATCCCTACTTGTACGGGGCGACGACCGTACAACATGTTGCTCCAGTGGATCAAGTTCTCCTCGCTGCGAGAATTGCTCAAGTCGTGGATGAAAATCACGCCCGAAACGTTCTCGAAAAACACGGAAGCCGCAGTTTTTCTATGCAGACTAGAGCCACCAATGTCCCACAGCTCCATCAGATCAGAGCTCTCCTGCGGCGTCCCTGCTGCGTACTGGTGTGCCATGACCTACAAAGTAAAAACGAACTTGTCATTTTTCCGACGACGGAATGTTTCATTGCCGGTTGTCTGTCCGAGTAGCGAAAATTTCTACCCTACTAGGGTAACGCACCTGAACTGCGCAGCCTACGGTGCTCTGCGGACGTGAGTTGAACGTCCCACATAGCGTGTTAACAAGTGTCGACTTCCCGACGCCTGAGTCTCCGAGAACGAGCACTTTGTTCGAGCTGTTCATTGCGCCTGAGTCCGTGAAATCTAAAGCTCAGAAGAAAATCCACAACGTCTAGGCATAGTGTCCTACCTTTAAGCACAGTGAACACGACGAGCACTCGAAGAGAGCAAAGTCAACAATGCGCGCAAGCTCGTCGTTGTCCACCTCGTACCACCCGCCGCAACGGCAATCCGCCTCCACAGCTTCTGCGTCGTTGTCAACCGAGAGCTCCTGTCCGACCAACTGCTTCGCTTCACGAAGGCGCTGTTCCTGCAGCCAGCAGTCGTAGTTCGCTCTTGACCTGGGATCTCTGAAGGCCTCAACTATCAGTAAATAGCAACATTGATGGAGTTTTACCTGAGCACTGACCAAGCTTTGTGCGCTACCGTGAAAGTGCCCAAGTCTTCGTCGGGGTTCCTGTCAGGGTGTACGGACCGGATTAATGCGAAGTATTTGTCTTTTAAGTCCTTCTGACCTAGCGTTTCCTCGCAGCACAGAACAGAGTAAAAAGTTCTCATCGGTTCATAATTCCGTCTGTACTTCACAGTTAGAAATTCCACAGTGATCGCTCTGGGTATGAGTGTCAGTAACACCACATAGCCCTACAGTTCGCAGAAACGCACACGTTTATTCGTTCAAATATTTACATTCAACTACACTGTTGCGAAGGCTGAGAATGTTACTATGTTCCGAATGCCTTCGCAGACAAGTACCCTCATAGACTTTGGAAAGCGCTAACCTGCATTGTTGGTACATATGGGGACGATTTGGAAAGACTATGGCACAAAGGAAATTCTAGAAACCAGCCGGAGATTAGTCGGGCATCTCAATGGAACAGACACGTATCGTTTTCGTGGACGGTGGGATGGTTCGACCTGCGACACCTTCGGGAATGCTCGTCGAGATAGCCTCCTGCGGCAGCATCTGGATGTGCTCGCCGTGAAAGCCGTTTCCGCCGCTGACGGAGCGACGCGGTGGTGGCGGGATCTTCTCCTCGCGGTGTCCGAACCGGTAGCTGATGTTCGCGTATTGTTGCAGGCAGGGGAATGCGTCGAAGATGAAGTTGCAGAAAGGCTTTCGCATCGCGAACCACCACGTATTACCGGTCTTGCTCCCGAATGACATGAACAACAGCAGGAATAGCGAGAGCCACAACGGGCTGGCGACCAGTGTGTACGGTGTGTGACCTAAAATGAAGCGTTACTGTTCGAAGTATCGGGAACATGACACTATTTCAAGCTCCGTATGTAAAGGCCTGAATGTGCTTTTGGGCAAAGACTATAAGGAACGCTTGCATGGCATAAGCTACTCAGTTTACCCTGGTCATGCAGCCATTCCGCTGCGTCGAGCTTGTTGGAGAGCATCAGGAAGAAGGTTAGTAGTGGGATGATGAGCAACAGGTGGCACGCGGAGTTGTAAATGTGGGACCGTCGATGCGCAGCGAGAACATGGAGCGAACGTGAGAGGAAGATCGAGAGAATCAACGAATAAAGCGTTCCGACGAGGCACAACGAGAATACCACCCAGGCGGGCACGAATACGATCACCCAGTTCCAGTGCAGCGCTTGGTCCAGCTTGAAAGCGACGAAGACGAACTGGACCACATTCAGCGAGAAGAACATCTCGAACTGAAAGCAAGAATGTTAGGGTGACAGCTCTGCCTTCCGAGAAAGTGCGCCAGCGATCCTGTCATTACGTCTGACAGAAGAGAACGTACCTCAAAGGTCTTGTCGTGCCGTATGGACCAGACCGAAACGATCATCGCCATGAAGCTCTGAACGAAGAGCGGCGTACACACCACCAGCCAGGACATCTGCTTTCCGTCGGGAGTCTCGGCGAATTCCAGTTTGTAGCAGCACAACAACTGGAACTGAAATTGCACACGTACAGAAAACGTCGGCGCAACAAACTAACCATGACCAAGAGGATGTGTTCCAGCGTGCAGAAGCACATGGCGAAGAAGTCATTGCGCAGGGTTATGTCGGTTCTTGAATACGTCAGTTATTACCGCAATTCTTGCGTAGATCAGTGGGTACCTGGGAGGAGGCGAAACGATAAAGCTGACAAGTCCGACGAGGAATCCGATCAACACCAACGACTCGCATACCCATAGCGGCGCGAAGACGAGAAAGTAGCTGACGGGGACGTAACCGTCGAGTCTCAGCGGAAAGACGATTGCGAAGGCGAGAAGGAAGAAGTATAACACAAACTTCCTGAAATCACACGCACTTGGCTAGTTCTGCGTAAATTTTACTTACGAGCCATTGAACTCGCTGAGAAACGATCGAAGGTTCAGCTCTAGCATGCGCTCGCCGGTCGGTCCTCGTCGAAGTTAGAAATTATTCCATTGGCAAATTCTTCGACGGTGCCGTAAAGCTAGGGAACGTTCTTGGCTCTGGCATTCTGCCTTTTTTCGAAGTTTATGCTTGAGGCGCGCCTTAACAAATTTCGTGCTGCAGCTGCTAGTTTCTTATGCTGCCTTTACCTGCAAGACTGGGATTGTACCTTCCAAGTGAAATTCATGGTTTCAGCCGGCTTTCATTTCGACCCTGCTCAGCCCAACCCGATGGTCGTCGCTTAGAATTTTTGTGATGAACCTGCTAAACTTTACAAAGAACAGTTTACGCGTCTTTCGAACTTCCTTGACTTATACGCCACAAAATGTGTACGCTTTAGGTTATACAATGGTGGTTGGTTCGAGCAACACAAACGTTGCGGCGTACGACGGTGCACCGCTTACCATGGAAATGGTCGTCGCTGACTGCCCATACCCGCTAACGGACGTCGAACAGATGCTGCTTGAGCAACGGGGAACCAGAGAGGTACGACGGAGACCCTCCATTTAAGCTGACGGCACGGTGACGTTTAGGTACCATTCCCGGGTATGGACAAGAGCGGTCGTGGCGTATGCCTCAAGAACGAGGAGAAGGCCTGTCCAATGGGCGCTCTATGTCCTCTACGACACGTAGTTCACGACAAGCACATCGTCTGCAAGCACTGGCTGCGAGGACTGTGCAAGAAGGGGGACCAGTGCGAGTTCCTGCATGAATACAACCTCAGCAAAATGCCGGAATGCTTCTTCTTCTCCAAATATAGTTAGTTTTATTTTCTCTTAGTCTTGCTTTTGCGTCTGTTCGCACCATCATTCCTCTTGGGATTCTGGGCATTTCATCAACTTAAAATACCCGGATATTAGTCCTGGTCCCGTGGTCCTGGGGTTCTAGGTCCTGGCCCTGGTGCTGACAATGTGCGTAAAAAATTACATTCGGCAGGTTTTGGTCCTCATAGTAGTCCCGGTCATGTGGTCCTGAGGGTCTAGGTCCTGGTAGCCAGGAAAAATGTACCCATACCTATTTCATATGTTGCGCCCCATTGCGGAATTTACCGGCCGTCCTACTGCATTATCATGTGGAATCGTAGGTACAAACATTCCCCGTAGCTCTGCTCGGGCTGTGAAGTCTGCTTCTTAGCCTGCTACTGTTGTGCTTAGGTGCGTGCAGCAACAAGGAGTGCCCTTTTCGACACATCGACCCTGAGAGCAAAATTCGCGACTGTCCGTGGTACGACCGTGGGTTCTGCAGGCACGGGCCCTACTGCAAGCACCGCCACCGCCGTCGCGTGCTCTGTCCGCTCTACCTGCTCGGCTTCTGCCCGGACGGGCCGGAATGCAAGTTCACGCACCCATCCTTCGCCATTCCCACGATGGATCCGAAGTCGAACTACAGCGGGAAGTTCCCCATGGGAATAATGTGCCACAACTGCCACGAGCGAGGCCACAAGGCCACGCACTGCCCGAATCTGCCGGCGGCAGGCGCGACACAGTTGCCGCAGGTGGACTTGACGAGGCCGCATCATCATCATCATCATCACCAGCAGGGTGGGATGACCGGCATGCAGGAACGCAAGAGCTTGAGTGAAGTCACTTGCTACAAGGTAAGACAAGGTGATTTCACTATCCGTTTCCGAGCTACTCGTTTAGTGCGGCGAGAAGGGACACTACGCGAATCGTTGTCACAAGGGTGTGCTGGCATTTTTGTCCAACTCTGCAAATTTGGAGACGCAAGGAGACGTCGCATAAGGACCAAGATAAATATCGTTTCACGTGCTTTGTATGTTTGCGCTATAATGTTAACTGTTCATGCGCTTATGCCGATGCCATAATAAATGCGTTTAAAGACTTCAAGAGACTGGCACAAACTATCGGGCTAACCTATCTTCATGCCTTCACTTACCACGCTCTCGATCGCATTTAATCATGTACGCAGACCAAAAGCAACATGTCAACGAGAGGGCGCAAGAGCCCTTCGAAGGTGACTTCCAGCGCCCATGGTGTGCCAGCGGGACCAAGTGCGCCAACCGAGAACGTGCTCCTTCTGCGAACACTCAACCCGTACATAACGTGCCCCATATGCAACGGCTACTTTGTGGATGCTACTACCGTCCTTGACTGTTTGCACACATTCTGCAAAAGTTGCCTACTGAAGCACTTTGAGGGTAAGGAAGATTGGCTTATTTACAGCTTCTAGCGTTCCTGACAATACGTGCACTGACGGGTGTACATTACAGATAGCAACGTATGCCCGAAGTGCAACTTCCTCATACATCAGTCTCATCCGTCGCACTACGTGGCCTTCGACCGCACCATGCAGGACATCGTCTACAAGCTGGTCCCCGGAATGCAGGCAGAAGAAGAGCGACGTCGTCTGGACTTTGCTCGGAAGCACCGCGAGCAGAATGGAGACAACGACTGCGAAATGCAAGACGAAACGGAGCCAGCGAGTACGGAATCAAGCTTATTTTGCGTACATTCCGACTGACTAGTGACACAACGATGGTTTAGCTACGTCACAAGAAGTCGCGTCGAAGGAAGATGCGAGCGAATGCTGTGGTGCAAACCCGCCGAAGAAGGCGCACCACAGAGAAGACGAGCCTATCATAATCGAGCTGGAGCCAGAGGACGGCCTGCCTCGCTTGGACCGGTCCTACATTCGACTCTCAGGCAAGTGTTTGCGGAATGTATGTCCCGCTACGGGGCACGAGCCGTATATTCCTATCCGTGTACCAACAGCGTCTGGCTTAGGACTTGCGACAGTCAATACGCTTAAGCGTCTACTTGCGCACATGCTGACGGGCGAGATCACGAGGTACAACGAGTACGACGTGTTCTGCAACAACGAGCTGATGGGCCGCGACTACTCGATGGCGTTCATACACAAGACTCGCTGGCGCAACAAGCCTCCCATGCAGCCGGTCAAGCTCACCTACAAGCTCCATGTTGATTACTAAGAAACCGCATTTGTTCATGAACATGCCTACCTGCTTGTTGCGATTCACACAGTTACCTGTAAATGATGCCTTTTCTGCATAGCAATTAGTTTGTACAAGTAGCGCAACTAACAGTGGGCCAGCTCCACCGGCCTGCAATTACATTCTTCGAACGAAACCGTCTAAGCCGAGCTTACACGTTGCTTTGAAGTAGATATTGGGGATGGTCATCGGTACCGTACCCGTGCTAGGGGACCCCCTGTACCGTTGCCGTACCCGTAATTTAGCAAAAACATTCTTCAAAAAAAACGAAGGTAAGCTTGGAAGCTTGGAAAAAGCAATAAGCTACAAAACCGTGTTTCTGTGGCTAAAGAAGCTAAAAGGGGCATCCACTAGCGCTTGCAGTCAATTGACCGTTACTTCTATGGGGCGTAAGTGAATGATGCTCAATTCCACGAAGGGTAAAAGCGCAGGAAGTCCAGAAAAAGTAGCACATTTTACGGGTTTGTTTACGGCCCCTAACGGATGTACCCCCATGCCGTAGGCGTACCCGTAGTTACCCTTCCCGCATCGTAGCCCTTAGCCGTAAAATTTTGTATTTTTTTACCAAGTCGGCCGGAAGCCTAGAGTACACATTAATTGCGCGAACAAAGAATGAAGAAGTGCGAGCCTGGGTTCGTGCCCTATGACGCTGTAGCATTGGTCTATTTCCTCTAACCGAAAGATAGCATTTAACCGAATTAGTGCTGATTTTTACTTTACCGAGTAGGTGCTTGTGAAGCATAAGGTGGTCGCTAATAGCCTTCTATATTCCAGTGTATGCATGCCTAACACTCTATACAGTTCAAGAAAAGGAAGGTCTCTGAGAGCTGGAGAGGTTCGAGCTAGGATTAGCTTGGAAACACGACGCTGTATGCGCTCTAACTCAAGGCTCAACACGGATGAAGTGGGGTTGAAGTCAGGTGAACAGTACTCAGCAATGGGCTTCACGTGAACATTGTACAAACGAGTCAGCCAAGTAGGATCTCTGGATTTGACAGCCTTCAGCAGACAAAATAGCCTCGAGAAAGCAGTAGAAACAACGTGCTTTACGTGGTCATGAAACTTGAGGTCCTTGGAAACAAGAACTCCTAAGTCCCGGACAGGCTCGGTGGTAGAAGGGATGGGCACATCATTGCAATTGTAAGACACTCTGGGGTTGTTCTGTCCGAGCTGAAGGACAATACATTTGTTCTCTGCTAGGTCCAGTCCATTCAGAAGGCAGAAATCAGAGACATTGTTAAGGAAGCACTGGAGGAGAGGTTCGTTGTCAAGAGTTATCTCGGGATTAGCAAAGGCCTTTAGGTCGTCGGCATACAGTACTGTTGTCACATGTTCTACATGGCATTCTACTGAGATATCAGCAATGTAGAAGATAAAGAGAAGGGGCCAGTGCAACAACCTGCAGGAACACCACTTAGGCAGGGACGCTTTTCAGAGAGACAGTTGCCAACTCTGACAAGGAATAAAAATAAAATACGGTTACGGCTACGTGTACGGCCCGTAATACGGTACGGGTCGCGATCTTTACTTTGAAGGTCGCTGGGCATAGACTAGAACATTCATTACTGGTAGAAAATAAGCCGTGTTTGCGAACGCTATATTCCTGCTCAGTGGCGTAAATTGGGGAGGGTGCGCGGGTGCGGCGCACCCCCCTCGTCGGGCTGAAGGCCCGACGGGTAAGGGGGGACCAAGGCAAAATAAATTTTCAACGCAACTTTACCAAGGAAGCCTAAAAACCTCGTTGGCGGCGCCTGCGGCGGGCGCATTTAGGCTATATACTTGATATTTTGGCCTGAAAAACCATTGAGGCCTTGGATTTTTTACGAATTTTATTCCAAAAAGGCCCAAAAACTGTATTTGGCGGCGCCTGCGGCGGGCTATATTGAGTATAAACACGCCAAAATTAGTATTAAAAACCGCTATGGGGCAAAAAAAGGAGACTTGGGAAAATTACCAAAGGGGGGACCAAGGCATATTTTCGCCTCCGGCCGGTGCCGAAAAAATATATAAGGGTCCCCCTTACCATGGCGCACCCCCCTTGACCGGGTCCAATTTACGCCACTGTTCCTGCTCAAACCCTTTTTCCAACTGCTTGTACGTCTTTGCAGGCTTGCTTATCGTTCGCCTTGCCCTGGAGCCGTAGATTTTTGTTTAACGTTTGGAAGCAACCCATGAATAACCTTATCCGCTTTATTTGCCTAACCATCGCTCCAGTAGCTTATAACCGCCATCACAGGAAACAAACACAGAATACACCACACTCGTGCGTGTTGTAGAGATACAGTATTAGGACACCGTTCTCGTAAGGAGAGCAATACCCAAAATTTAGAAGAGCACATGCGAATAAACCTTGTCTGGTGATGCACATAAATTAAAAGGCAAACGACATTGCATTCTAGGCCCACGGAGAACATAAAAGACAGAAAAAAACGACACATGTTCAGGCCCTCTACGATCGTGGGAGCATTTGGCAAGCAAAAGTGAATCTGACACGCATGGATGACTAGTCCAGCTTGATGCGCGAGTAGATCTTGTGCACGAAGCTGGCGCTGCTCACGTAGCCGACAGTGCCACAGAGAATTCCCAGTGCCGCAGCGAACACGCCCATGTAGCCGAAGTAGAACAACGTTTGGAAGAGGCCGTACATCCTGCAACGTTGTAGGAGCCTAAGGAAACCGTCGAAGGTGACTCACTTTGTCTTGAAGACGAAGTAGTAGATCGCGTAGCCATAAACGTAGATCGACACGGAGCCACCAGCAGCAAAGCTGCTCCAGCGCCTGAAAAATGTGAACAGTTTAAGTCAGTTACTGCCCATACCATCGGTAGTCTTCAGCGTTCAGAAGGAAGTAGGTGGAAACGATGGTCACGCAGGCGGTAACGATGATGAGAATGATAGCGACGAGCAGCATGAAGCCGTAGACGTAGTAGATCTTGTATGCCCAGAAGGAAGTGAAGATGAAGTACCTAAGCACGCCGTGTAGGTAACTACCGACAGGTTGCGCGTTACATTTCGATGAAGATCGAGCCGAACGGAAGGAAGCCGGCTGCAAGGGCGATCGCATGTGGCTCAAGGAACCACTTCTTGTCGGGGATCGGTCGCGGGACGACGTTGATACGGCACGGAATGTCCGCCTGGCCCTTGAGATTGCGGCCGAGAACCGCTCCGAGGAAGTTCAGCGGAAGAATGACGAACGCGCAGATGCAGACGATCGCGAGCTTAACCCAGCGATTCAGTGATCATGAAGAAAACATCGTACTCACCATGGTCGTAAAGGGAATCGCTCGCGACGCGTGGTAGTAGATCGCCACGGAGTTAATGCTCAGCGCAACGACTGCCAGCGAGGCGGGGAAGAGGAATGCCCCTATGACTATCTGCTTGATCCAGCGCTTGCCGCCCACCCGACTGTACATGCTGCCACCTGAAGTGCGTTGTTTTTAGAAGGCACAACTTGCAATATTACCGTAGAAGCCGTTGACTGGAGCACAGATTGCATAGACAAAAATCGTCGCACTCAGAAGGGAACCACGCCTAAAGACACACGAATGAGTCGTCATCAATGGCAGTTTGAGCACGTTACTTTAGTGCGAAGCTAGTTCGCTTACTCAGTATAGAATTCCGCAAGAATCGCGAGTCCAATGGTGATGAACGTGACACTCAGGAGGTGATAGCCGGTCCCGATGATGCTGCAGAAGAGAAGCGGGTACGAAGGAGGACGGAAGACGTCCCCGTGCACTTGCTTCCACCCGTACTCGTCCGTTAGGTCGGCATCCTAAACAAGCGGGTGCAATGATGCAAGGAATGATAGAAAGTAATGGGCAGTGTCTTACGTCCGCTTCAACGTCCTCCTTGTGATAGCGCGCGTAGTCCTTGCTCAGCGTACGCAGGAGGATCATCCAAACGAGGCCCACGAGGAAGATCACCATCATAAACGAGTTGAAGATTGAGAACCAGTGGATCTAAAAACGGAGGTGTTTTCCGCATAGGCAGCATCAACGAACCCTGTGCTGGAAGAAAGTCGGGTCGAGGTACTTCTCGAAGCGATCCTCGTACTTCACGTCCGATGGCTTCCATACCACTTCGTACGTGAATTCTACGTTCTTGTTCGCCTCTATCTGCACCTTCCCTTCGGCAACGACAGAGACGTCAACGATCTGGAAGTGGCTTGGAATCGTCAGGTTCAGCAGGAAGCGAATACCTGATCACCGTTGTAGCCGATTTCGAACTTCTTGTGTGTGTACAGCCAAAACGTGTTCGGCGCCTCCGGACTGTACTCGCCAACCAGAGCTAAACGTAGGCCAGTCGCTATCTGAACCTTACAAGCAGTAACGAACCGTAGAGCGGCAAGTCGTCGACGTACATCTGGTACCAGTAATTGTGCTTGATCGCATAGGCCAGTGACTCGTGGTCCGCTTGCGTTAGCACTCTTTTGCAGTACTCCGTCTTCGCTTGGTCCACTAAAACGCAACTTGGACAAGCCCGAATTACTGAGAGAAGATTCAAAAAACTAACGAACCTCGGAACCGAATGTCGAGCCCAGAATATTCGAGCTCTACACCGAGCAGTGCCTCTCCAAGCGTTTCGTGGTAGTGCTCAATCGTCTCCTTCGTGCCCTTGCAGAACGGAAGAGAAAAGTATGAGTACGTCTCTTGTCTGTTGCTGTATGGGCCGACGGTGTTCATCCATAGGACTACCTGAAGGAACGTGTATTATAATACTTCGGTAAGGCCCTTTGCTAATAAGCAAGCCCGTTCGAACCTCTTCGCCGTTCCGGTAAACATGGTCGTGTTCGTCTGCCGAGCAGAGTATCGTGAAGACGACGGCGGCCAGGCATAGAGACCTCCTAAGCACTCTCATGGCGCTTGGAATAGCCTAAAGCAAGGTAGTTTGCATGCGGGACCAATTATTTGTGTAAGCGCGATAACCAGCAAAATAACAGCGGTGAATGGTGAACAGTCCGTGCCACGAATATTCAACGTGGCTGGCGGGGCACATTGCCAAGCACCGATTTACGCATGTTCCTCGCCAAAATGCATGCTAACATGCGGTAGGGCAGAGTGTACAAGCAAGAATTCGGGTAAAAGAATACACTGGAAAATTAAGTAGCTCATGGCTCTTCAGTTTCGAGGCTTTTTCGGTGCTCCAAACAGTTGCAGCTATGAAAACCGCAGATATTTGCTAGAGGCTTCTCCCCGCCTGTCAGTGAGCTGGCTTGTCTGTAAGCTACGTATGCGTATCGCAATTGGTACATTTACAAGTAGAGGTAGTCACCCGTGCCCGTAAAACGGCCGTATCCGTGCTCCGGCCCGTGTTTCACGGTACGGCTTCATGGCCAACTCCATTTTGCCGTGCCAGGCCGGCCCGTTGTTTTGCCCTTTTATAGTGCAAGGGCTCATGATTTCTTAGAACACGAACCGGCAGTAATTTTCCCGCCATGGTCCGGCTCACGGCACGCGAGGGTGTCCGACAGTCTCTACGTACAGATGGGCAAATAAAGAGCAAGCAAAGTTTATTAACGACAAATTGTGATAACAATGAACGGATAACCTAACACCGCAAGAATTCTACCAGTTCCTCTCTATGGGGCTCTCAATGGGATATCCCTTGTTCTGCAGCACGTCTCGTCCAATGCTTAGCACGTTGGGGTTCATGCTGAACAAGTGGTTTTCTAAACGAAAGGCATTATGCGAATACTCCCAGGAAATGAGGCACCTCTGGTCAAGTCGCTTAGCGTTATCTGCGACTCGCGTCCCTTCCTCGTTGCATAGTAGAGCGTCCAGGCCAACTAAAATGTGCAATACGAGCAGTAGCTGCGGCAACGATGGTGACTAACCTCCAAGTCGCAGTTTCGAAGGCCGATCGAATACGAACGACTGACCCTCGTTATGGTCGCAGTCATACCGAGGTTGTTCTCGATGACGGTCGCGATGGACCAAAGTATCGCAGGGTCGTCGCGAATGAAGTTGCCTCGCTGCGTGACGACGTAGCCGATGGTTTTGTTCAGGCGGCCATCGACTGCTCCAGGTACCGGCACGCGGGCTGCAGTGAAGTGCTTACGAACATGGCCATCCGCAAGGCCTTACCTCCAGCGACGGATGTACATACTCGGCGATGAAATGCTTCAGCTTCGGCTGGTCGAAATCGGTCATTATGTCCTCGTCTGCGAGTATCCTCTTCAGATTCACGACGTTATCCAACCTTAACCAAGCGAGGAGTGCCTCTTTGATGAAGTGAGAGGCATGCATACCTCCTTGAGTTTCCCGAAGTTGCTATCCAAGACTCGACGGTAGGAACTGCTATGCGGTCCACAAGTGCGAGGTCCGGTTGCTAAATAAAGAGCCGTGCGTGCGTGTCATGCTCAAGCAAAACGTACACTCATTGAGAGGAAGGTGACAATATCCCGGAGCTTTTCTTCGTAGCCGAGCGATGCGTCCACGGCAGCTATTCCGCCGATCTCGGAAATTGCCACAATTGCTTGACGCAGCGCTCGGTTTATGAATCGCTAAATTCGGGGAACGATAAGTGTTGCGGTCAACTTGTCGAAATCGAAATTCTAGCGCGAGACAATCAGGTAAATTGCCGTACCTGCATGACAGCATTCTCGACGTCGTTGGCCAGGAACAACCCTTCGTCCGTTATTCCGCCGATGTAGTATACGATGGACTCCAGCACATACAGCTGTAGCGAAAGATCACTGATCACGGTCTGTATGGAAGGGTTGTCAGAAAGTCGCTTGTTGCCGGTCAGAGTTCTGTTCGAGAAGTCCGATAAATTTCCTACAAGAAACGCAGTGGGATGGCATAGTCGTGTTTCTGTGCCCAGTTGCGCTAGAAGCGCGTTTGCTTACCTAGTAACTTCTTGAGGAATCCACAAACTGCAGCGGCGTGCAGAAGCTTTCCGCTGGCAACGACTTCCCGCGCCAGTTCTTCCGCTATATCCGTCTGACCGAGGACGTTTTCCTCGCCCACGGGCACGTCTTTGAATTCCACGCTCGAAACTAAACGGAACGAGGTCAGGGTCAAGAAACCATAACTAAAGCCACAAAACTCGAAGTACTCACTATGCAGAGACTTCAAGCCCTGAGTGTTGAGCTTGTCGGATACAACAATAGTGCCGTCCTTGGTCTCCGACTTGTCGATCACGAAGCAAGTTGGGAGCTTAATGCTATCCTGGGTAAGAACTTCGATGACGGTCACGTACTATTTTCTCGCCGTATTTTCTGTTGGCGATGACCAGGAAAATGTCCGCCACCTGTGCGTTGATCACATGCTTTTTGACGCCGCTGAGTTTGCCGCTATCTCCAGGGACCACGAGCACTTCCGTGTCACCGCCTCTTTCGCTGGAATACCCGCCGTTAAGGTATTGTAGGATCAAGCTCACTTACTAGTCGTCCAAGAAGCACACTGCGGCTTTGCACTCGCCCGACGCAATCCTGGGCAAGTACTTCTCCCGCTGCGCGTCGTTCCCGAACACCGAGAGGACTGAGGCAGCAGTGTGGGCGACGCTGTACGTCGTGAACAACGACAGATCGCGACCCAGCACCTCCGAAATCACCAGTAGGTCCTTCTGAGAGGTGCCCACGCCACCGAAGTCCTTGCCTACTAGGAAGCCGTGTACCCCGTGTTTCGCGAGCGTTTGCGTAGCGGCACTGGGCAGGCTTCCGTCCCTCCTTTCGCCAAGCGTCACTGAAATCGAAGTGTTACTTGCAGGTCGTAGTGGTTCCTTGAATCCTACATGCTTTGTCCAGGTCGTGTGCCAAATCCTCCGCGTACGCCTTGATTTTTTCTGCTTCATCGGTATGCGTGTACTCGGGATAGATGAAGAAGTCCTACAAGAATTCGCTCATTACCGTCGATAAAATGCCTTAAAACCTTCTCGAATCGGTCGAGTGCAAGCCCACGACTCAGCGACTTCTTCTCAATCGAGAGTTGAGTTTCTTCGAGTGCTGCAGAAGCCGTCGGCCGTTGTACGGGCAGGTCGCTACTGCTTGCGCAAGCGGAAGTCGACAGATGCCTTCGCACCAGGGCCACTCTTGCGCACCTGAGTGCCGCTGTTCGCATTGTTCTCGCAAAGCTCTGAACGCTCGGCTTTATAACTTATATTCCACCCACATTGTTGGCACATGTGTCATTATTAGGTTGCTGAAAATCTCGCAATTTTTCAACAGGCGCTTTGAATTGGCGCCATGCGGCTTTGAGAATGCCTGCTCACGATTCGTCTTGGATGATAATCAATAGAATGGTCCGGGATTGCTTCACATCAGCTATTCCCCGGATTTTCCACGTAGCGCGAGTTCCACTCGCACATGCTAGCTAAATCTTTTGATATAACTCTAACTCGCAAGTATACCAAGCACTGGAACAACATGTCAAGGTCAAAATTGTTCGGTGCTGGTAAAGTATCAGTGAAATGAAAGTAAACAAACACATTGCAGGTCACGCAAGTCGTCTCAAGCTAAGAACAACGGTCAGCGCACTCGCTTCTAAGCAGCAAACACCTTGAAGAATCGCTATGAGTCGGTAGTATGTTCCTTTTTACGAGTGAATTCCTAAGCACACGCTTTAGCGGTGGAGCGTACGGAGGTAGCAGCGGCGGTTTCGGTGGAGGACGCGGTGGAGGCGGCTCATACGGCGGCGGTTATGGAGGAAGTGGAGGTATGTTTCCGGAGACTGTGACTCTGTTGCTATTATCTTCTCCTATACTTCTCAACATGAAGCATCCGTAGGAAGCTATGGAGGCGGCTACGGCGGTGGTGGCGGATATGGCGGAGGATACGGTGGTGGCGGCGGCGGCTACGGCGGTCCTCCGCGAGGCAACTTCAGCAACAGCGAGATCGGTTCCCGCCTGCGCCCGGTGGACTTCAAGCGTCAAAATCTGCGTCCCATCGAGAAGAACTTCTACCACGAGCATGCGACGGTGACGCGTCGCAATCAGATGGAAATCGATCAGTGGATCACGCAGGTATGCTAGCTGATAACAGTTCGATTGCGTACTGTCCATGTTTAGAACGAGATCACGCTCGACGGCGAGAACATTCCGCGCCCGGTCTTCGAGTTCAACGAGGCCGGCTTCTCGGACGTGGTCGTCAGTCTGCTCTATGGGAACTACAAGCAGCCTACGCTCATCCAGTCGATCTCGTGGCCGGTTGCTCTCAGCGGTCGCGACATGATCTCCATCGCGAAGACGGGTTCCGGCAAGACGCTGGCTGTAAGTTGTCTATACAACTTTCGTAACAACCATACCAACTTAGTTCCTGCTACCCGGCATTGTTCACACAAAGATGCAAGGTCCGCGCAGCCCGGGTGATGGCCCCACCGTGCTCGTCCTGCTGCCCACGCGTGAGCTCGCACTGCAGGTGGAGGACGTGGCGAAGGAGTACTGCAAGGCAATGGGGCTCGGCATAACCTGCCTCTACGGTGGGGCTTCCAAAGGCCCACAGGCCAACGATCTCAAGCGAGGTAAGAGACGACTGTGAACTTTTGCATGTTTGGTTCGCATTATACGTCGTAGATGCTTCACGCACTTTTCAGGCATCGATATTGCAATTGCAACTCCCGGCCGTCTCTTGGACTTCCTGGAGGCTGGAACAACGAACATGCTGCGCTGCTCTTACCTTGTGCTGGACGAAGCCGATCGTATGCAGCACCTCCTTTTTTGGTCAATGCTTGTGCTTTTAGGTATGCTGGATATGGGCTTCGAGCCGCAGATTCGCAAGATCGTCGCTCAGATTCGTGTAAGTCCTAACATCGGCTTTGGGGCCTATTTGAACTTGGTCTTCAAACCTCAACGTTTTACAGCCCGATCGTCAGACGCTCATGTTCTCGGCCACTTGGCCAAAGGAAGTGCGCGCACTCGCAGCCGACTTCCAGCAGGCGCCGGTGTTCCTCAACGTGGGCTCAATGGAGCTTTCCGCCAACCACAACATCCAGCAGCACGTGGAGATCATCGAGGAGTACCAGAAGCAGAGCCGTCTTTTCCAACTGTTGGACCACAGCATGCATCAGGTAAATCGTGGAAGAATCCCTGCACGGTTAGTTAAATCCCAACGTTTTAGAAGGACCCGAAAATCCTGATCTTCGTGGAAACCAAGCGCAAGGCCGACGACCTCACTCGTAACATGCGCAAAGACGGATGGCCGGCTTTGTGCATCCACGGCGACAAGCAGCAGTCGGAGCGCGAGTGGGTCTTGAGTGGTAAGCTGCACTTCACCGGTCCTCTAAGACCATTTGAACCGATTTAGAGTTCAAGGAGGGCAAGACGCCGATTCTTCTGGCCACCGACGTGGCGGCTCGCGGCTTAGGTAACCTTGCTGTCAGGCTAGGGCTTGCGCTTGGTCGGGTCGTTTTCGAGGAAGTCAAAAATATGTGTTGAGTATAAAATTGTGGGATAAGTGCGCGAGTGTGGTCAGTTGGACTCCAGGCCGGATTCTGTCACCGGAAAGTTCGAATTAAGAGCAAATGTGACGTCGTTCAGAACAGTCTCTTTAGTCATCTCGCTCCTCTGACTATCGCTTTATCCGTGCTCTTCATGTGACTGACTACTCGTTACTAGGGTGAAATGAACGAAAACAATCCGGCACTGGAGCGAGAGTTGGCCACATTTGTGCGGTCCGCGGTGATTTTGCGGCACGGACGACGCGTCGCTCGCCGCCCTAGCGCGGTGAGTCGCAGCGCATCGCGGGAATGGTGGAATTCCTGGATGGTGCGGCGTTCCGCATCGCGTGTGTGTCTCCCCGAGGCGCACATGCTGCATGACGGAAGACGGAGAGTTCGCTGCCCAACGTCACCACGACTAGCAACCTTGACGGCCCTGACGGCCTAGAAATTTAGCGTCTGATTGGCAACAGGTTCGTATTTATGTAGCACTTGCATCCGTCCTCACAACACTTAATATGGTCCTTCTAGAATGCCCCGATTTCCCACCCTTCTTCCTTACGATTAGTCTGAGCTTTCGTAATCGGCTCCGTTTAGACGTTAACGACATCAAGGTGGTCATCAACTACGACTACCCGAATAACTCGGAGGACTACGTGCACCGCATCGGACGCACGGGACGTCGTGATAAGACTGTATGTTCCATTCTGACCGCATCCGAATGTATGCGTCAACTTTAGGGCACTGCCTACACTTTCTTCACTCCGCAGAACGCTTCCAAGGCCAAGGACCTCATGAAGGTGATGGAGGAGGCGAAGCAGCAAGTGCCGCCCCAGCTGGTAAGTTCGACTCGACCAGACTAACCAGTAAGCAAACACTTCAGGCACAGATGGCCATGAGCTCCGGGGGCGGTGGTGGACGTGGATCGCGTCGCGGGCCGCCCTCCACGGGTGGCTACAAGCGCGACAGTTCCGCCATGGGTGGCTCGGGCTCGCCGTCGAAGCGCGGACGTTACGATGGTGGATCCGGTGGCTACGGACCGGGACCGTCCTCCTACGGCGGAAGTTCCAGCGGCGGCTTCGGCGGTAGTCGCTGGTAGACGCGATAGAGAACACACATTCCGGTATCGTAACCGATCGGCAAACTTTCCTTCCTGTACTTTTTACCCTACCTTGCAACGCATGTTAACGTGTTACTCGTTTGTCTGTGCACATCGATGTCACTAGTAAGAAAGATTGGTTCCTTCACTGTTTACGACGCATCTGATAGGGTCGAGTAGGCTTTAGAACAATGTGTTTCTAAACTTAATAGTTGGGATAGTGAAGCGAGGAATTGTCTAACATATCCGCTGGTGGTTTGAGCTAAAGGGCCATTGTGCTCGCACAGTGAAATAACATGTGGAACTGTTACCGCGTGTCGAGGCCTCTGAAACGGCGGTAGCTCAAAGCTGACGGCAGTCTGAAAGTCACATGCAAATCTAACGCCATGCTTAAAGCAAAAGAAAACCGGCTATAGTACGAAAGTCCTCCCAACCAATTTAAGTTGTGTAACGGGGACTTGCTCAAAACCGGAAACCGTTCAACCATGTTTTTTTGTTTCTACTTTAGATCCATTTGTCAGGCGGGTGGTACAAGTGTTTTAGTCTTCATCTCACCTCTTGATTTAGCGCACTCTTAGTGCGTGTCTTCCAGTACACGTCACGCATTCAGTGTTTCCTAGGAACCGGAATATTTTGCAATGAACGGAAGTGGAGGCACAGTTCGGTTCAGTTCAGTTCGCTAATGGTCACTGAACATGGCAGTTTGCTATAAAAAGGCAACAACCATATGCCTAATTTCCCGTCACTCAGTGCAACAGCAGTGCTTACTAAGGCTCCCAGGCAGAGTTGAAATTATCCTGTGCAGGCGAAAAATGTAGCAGCTCGAGCCGTCAACACTGCGACGTAGAGCGGCTGCCACTCCGGACTGCAGGAACGCAACAGGTTCAGTTCAGAATGAGCCAACAGATTCAGTGAACCCAAATTGTTGCTCGCTGAACTGAATTGACCTGGAGGTCGAGTTCCATTTAACAGTTCTGTTTAGTTCCGTTCATCAAAGTTACTGAACCGTACGGTTCGCCCAAAAACGGTGCACACATCGATACAGGCGTAAGCAGGGGGGAATGGATGACGTTCAGTCCAAAGATTTTAAACATGCAACAATGCAGACAGTGCTTACTCACTTCTTACTAGTCTCTCGCGATGCGGAACAAGAGCATGCAAGGCAGAATCATGCGACGCAGGAGCACACAAGTAGGAGCAAGCAAAGGTGCGGGGCCAGGCCATGCGAAGTAGCTAGACGTAGGACCATACGAACCATAAGCATGCTAAGCACCATCAAGCAAACAAAGAGTGGACAGGGACATGCGAAGCAGGACTTAACCTTCGGGCGAACTCTTCTGAAATTATCCGCGTGTCCCCGTTTGAAAGATTTTAATAAGATCCCGTAGTCTGCGAAAAGCACGATTTTGCATGCGGTCTAGTACGCATGATGCGCTACTGCTTGGTATGCATGACTTCAGATGTTACCAAGGACCCGGATCACCCGATGACTTGCTGTTCGTGCGGTACCGCTTGGTGCGCATGATGCGGTTGTTCCATGATGCTAGGGTGTACTACATCGGATAGGTATTCTGATCATGCGATGGCGCTTTGTAAGGCATGAGTGCACGCATGCATGCTTCTGCATGCGCTACCGCTAAGTAGGCATGCATGCATGCTTGCAGCATCGCGCATTTTCTTAGAAGGTTTATCATCCAGCTGTAGATGATCGAAAGGTTTTAAAGAGCTTCTGTCCTGATTATTAATCCAGGAGACTAGTCTCGTTGCGGTACATTTGTCAGCCACGCGCTTTACGTTATAGTGATAATTAGTCGAAGCTCATTTGGTAAATTTGTCGAGAAATGGGTCTCAAGTCCTTCTAACTCATTTGACTTGGAGATGTACGTATCTGCATCAAGTACCAGTTACATTTATTTGATCAAATTAGAGAAACGTTTACGACAAGCGGAAGTTATGACAAGGCATTGCGTGCACATATAACAACTAACGCAGAACAAAAATGCTTTCGCCAAGGCATTGATTATCTATACTGTAGCTCTACGTACTCTCTGCTGTCGTCCCACGAGGGTGATCCTTCGTGAAGCCTGACAGTTGAAGCAATATCTTACTAAGTTACCTTCTCAAGCAGTTGTACACGAATAGCGAGTCGACTTTTTCGTAGAACACTCGAAAACCTCGATTTTCGTGAGCAACTGCCTGAGACTTCCATACTTATAGCGCAACTCTACGTGAACACCTAAAAGTTGTCCTCTCGCCAGCCAATGGTTTGCTTCTCCACGAGACGCCGGAATATTCCGTCAGGTATCCTCATGAGCTCGTCGAAGGCACCGAGCTCCGCGATCGTCCCCCGATCCAGTACGACTATGGTGTTTGCGTGCTTGATGGTCGAAAGTCTAAACTGCATGGATTGTGCCTGAGCAAAGACCCTTCTACGCTACCTGTGTGCGATTGTGAGGACGGTTTGCTTGTTGTTCTCCAACAACCGGCTGAGCGCTTTCCGCACGAAGTACTCGCTAGTTGCGTCCAAGCTTGATGTCGCTTCGTCCAAGATCAGGACCTTTGGCTTCTATAAAAGGCACTTTATACGACGGCAATCCTCCTTCTGATTACCGTGCAGAGGGCTCGCGCAATGGCTATACGCTGCTTCTGACCGCCACTCAGCATGGAGGCACCATGCTCGCCAACCATCGTTTGAAAACTGTCCGGAAAGCTGCGAATAAACTCCAGTGCATGCGCCTGCTCAGCAGCTTCCATCACCTGAATTACTTTAGGGTACTAACATCGGGACGCTCGACAACAAACTTGTTCGTCGCTTATTTCGTCTGGCTTATCGGAACCGTAAACAATGTTGTTGCGAATGGTTGTGGAGAAGAGGACCGGCTCTTGCCCTACAGTGCCGATCATCCGACGCCAGTGTGACGGATCAAGCTCTCGCAAGTCGTTATTGTCGACCATTATGCGCCCTTGTGTCGGGTTGTACAACCTGAATCAAAGCCGAGCGAGTTTCTCACAAGAAAATCGGTGCCTGTACCTGAGTAACAAACTGGCGATGGTCGATTTTCCGCTTCCCGACGGACCGACGACGGCTGTGACCTGCCCAGCGGGTATCCGGAACGTAATGTCGTTGAAGATCGGTGCTCTGTCAGGGTACGAGAAAGCGACGGACTCGAATCGGATATCTCGGTGGACGTTCGCGATCTTCAGTCCGCCTGGAACGGTACGCGTAGAGTGCATGAGACGCTAAGCCAACAAACCGGTCATCGGAATGGTAGGCCGTTGGGACTGAAGCTCGAACAACCGTGTGCTTGCTCCGAGTCCCTTCATAAGTTCGGTGAAGAATCCGCTCATGTTCGACAGGCTGCCTGCACACAGGAGCGCGTACAGGCAGAATGACGATAGATCTCCGTAGGACAGAAGACCGTCATTGATGAGTTTACTGCCGTAGAAGAGAATCGCCGACAGCGAGACGTAACCGGTGAATTGGAACTGAAAACCTTATGTGTGAAAATGACTACTGTTCGAGCAAGCTTACCCCTCCAAACATGAGTCCTTTGGCAAGCCCCTCCTTTCGCGATATGTTCCATATGTCGTTGATCTTCTCTTTGTAGGCATTCAACTCTTTTTCTTCCGCTACGAGCATTCGCACCGTTCGGATGTTCGAAAGCCGTTCGGTTGCTACCTGCAAGAAGCATATGCAAGCCAGTAGTGTTGACTTGTTCAACGTGCGTTTGACGTGAACGATTGACAGCGTATTACCTGATTTGCGCCAGCCACTGCTTCCTGCATCTGCATGGTGTATTTCCGCTGAAGCTTGCCGAAGACATAGAAAGTGCCGACAATGACCGGAATAACCACCGCTACGACCTTGCATAGCGCTAGCGAAGTATATACCTGAAGAAATCTCGTGAATGAGAGAATGAGTACCGAAACTACCATAAGTCCAGCGGAGCCAATGCTTGTGACGACTGCCCGTGCACCCTCGCTAAGGTTTGTGGAGACTGAGTAGCCCACGATAAGCGCGTCTGTCGACAGCCGACTGACAATTTCGCCGACTTTGTTTCGGTCGAAGAAGGCGATGTCCTGCTTGAGCACCGAGGAGAACACCTTCGTCCGCAAGTCGTTCACGACCAGCTGACCTGAAGTTTACTTAGTAGACTTAATCGCGAAAGTACACTTAAGCGCCATTGTGTTTCTACGAAGCTCGTCGCAAAGGTGTTGGACGAGCCTTTGCGACGAAGCCCATAAGTCCCACCCAGTATGTAACATCGAAGCGAACGTTCTTCCAGAGTTTTCGGAAGTGTCGGCAAGGAGCTTACCCGCAGTGTGCATGCAGTAGGCGCGGGCACAGATCGCCACCGCTCCAAGAAAGAACACCGGCAAGATATGGGACGGGTTCTCCTTGAAGTACTTCGCTAGTCGCAGGGACAAGTCTTTTTCCTCCGCCTCGGGTGGCTCCTTCTTCTTTGCGTCGTTGTACTCGTCGAGGACTTTGCCGAGTACACGTGGCGAAATGAGAAAGATGGAGGAGCTGACGCCGAGGAAGCCGAGACCGACTAAAAGCCAGTAACTTTTGGAAGGAATGCTGCTGACGTACGCAAGATTCTCTTCTTGTGCGGAAGCGCCAGAGAGAAAATGCTTTTGAAGTCGCTCCACGTCGCATTTCGCAGCTTCTTAGCGGCCCTTTTCGTGTCGACGGTACCGACGTTCCTCCAGAACTGCTTTCTACTTGATGCCAGCGGGATTTTATAGAACGGAGAGGATCTCGAAATCACAGCCGACCTGGCAACGGTGCAGAGAGCTCTAGAATTCACCAGCATATTTTTGCGGAGTCCTGCTTGGCTTACCTTGTCGTGGAGGACGTTGGCCGAGTGAGCAGACCGCATTTGAGGCAGTAAAGTTTCCCGCTGAGCGCACCAATATTCATTTCAGCTCGTTAGCTCGGCATTCACGGATACCTCTAGGGCAAGTCTACTTTAAGTGTGGGTTTATTAGGATGCTAATTAGACGCTACGGGAAGGGTTCTCAAATTCTAGGCGACAATATTTTCTTAGCTTTTCTGAATAGTCTTGATTCTAGACTTTGGAACCTGGCATAATGTTCACAGACTAAACAACATAAACTTGTCGAAGCTACGTGCAAACGGCAGAGTGCAGTTTCATTCTCAGTGGTGACATAATTGACGCAATGATATGAAACGGTCATGCGTTGCATCACTCTAGCAAAAGTTGATGCTTTATTCACCATAAACAACGTCATTCTCGAAGCAGAAGTGGTGACCGTTTGGGCACGAACTTAGTAGTAACCAAGTACAGCCAGTTTGCGCTATTCTTCAATCAGAATCCAGCTGAATCGACTATGTTTGCCCTACCACAACACGCTGATTTTCCACAGCTATGGCACGCCAAAATTTGAGGCTAACCAGAATGCCTCAGTGTGGCACGCAGGAATCTCTTCGACCCATTGAACGTCTCTTCAAAGAGTCGCCACATGCCAAATGGCAGTTAAAAGAGAATAATTTACTCCTGTAATATAATAATTGCCTGAAAGTCTGCATGAAAATGTGTGAGAAGTTACAGTACGGAGCCTCTCACGAGGGATTATGAAATAAGGTCAACGGAATGATGCCGACTGCGGTGTCCGCTCGCGTTAGAGGTAGATGGTGTGGCGCTCCTCAATCGGATGGCGGCAAATGTGGCACTGCCGAAGAGAGACTGCGCAGTTGCCGCACGCCGTGTGGCCGCAGTCGAAGCTCACCGACCGCTGCTGGTCCATGCAGATCATGCAGGACACCTGACCCTCGAGCGTGGAGACCAGCTCCCGCAATTCCTTCACGGCTTTGAGCTCTAAATCTTGGGTTTATTTGGTGCTTCTATTCAGGCAGAGACGAACCGTCGTCGATGCTCGCAGCGTAAGCGGCAAGCTGCGCCTGCTCTGCCTGCTTAAGTTGTTCGCGCAATGCTGCCGTCTGCTCCTCGTGGTACCGATGGGCAATGTCGGCGTGCAAGCGCAGCTCGGTGATCTCCTTGCGGATACTATTCTCGACGATCGCATACTTCTCGAGGTCCTGCCGCTGCAGCTCGAGCGCGTCCTCGAGTTTCCTCATCGTCCCTTGGGTCGTGTGGAGCTCGAGTGCACAGTCCTCATGTCTCTCCGTCGCCACCGAGAGCATGTGATTGAGTTGTCGGACCACCAGCTCGGAATTGGCGATCTCCTCGTGCAATTCGCGGATCTTCGACTGCCGCACAATCCTGAAGTGCGCCTCCGTCAGCAGCTTCGCCTTGAGTGCCGCCACCTCTTCGTCCTGGAAGACATTAGGGTTTACGCCAATTGTCCCGCACGCGCGTGCTAACCTTTGCCTTAATCTGCTCCACCCATTCGTGGGGAACTTGCTGTGTGCGCTCTTTCGCCTCGAATTCTTCGCGCAGCTCCGATACGATGAGTTTCATTTCCTCGAGAAGACCCTGGAGCACGTCATCTGCGAATGCTTCCGCCGCCACTCGGTTGGCCCGCTCCTGCTCAAGCTCTCGCTCAAGATGCTGCCTGGCCTCTGTCTCCTTGCGAAGAAGGGCGGTCATCTCTGCGAAGCTCTCTTCATCGGCGTACAGCTCCTGGAAAGCGGGCGCGCGCGGGTCGGCAGCAGTCGTGACTGAAAGCGTAACGTTGACCCTCAGAATGCTTCAAACACTGATTACCTGTGACGGGCGTGACACTCGCAAGATGAGCTTCGATCTTCACGGGTGCATCCTTGGAGGGTCCGAACAGCACCTAAAAATTCGTTGACATCATGACAATCATCCAGCTCAGACGAGTACCTCGAAGTTTCGCAGATGAAGCGCACAACAGTCCTGCGAGCCACTGAGCAGTTGCTCGGATTCTGCGCTGACGCACGGATGGATCTCTGCCACTGAGATGGCGCGAAGTGTGCACGCAATTTTGAACACCGTCTCGCTCGCAGCGTCCAGCGCGCAATGGAGGAGGCAGTTGAGTTTGTGGTCGGGCGTTCCCAGCATGTACACTTGAAGCTGCCACAGCTGGCCGAAGATGAGCACTGTAGAGCTGCATAAAGGGCGATCGGCGGTAGCAGCGGTAAGTTCGTCGATCGTATGGATCACCAGCGATACTAAACGATGGTAGTGCTGCTCGCTGACGACGAGACAAGGATTACCAGAATCGTTCTCCGAGTGTTCGAGACGCGGCAGTGAGTAGGCGACAGTAAACGATTCCTCCGACTCGAAGGTTGCTGCCGGAAGAGCGTCAGGCTCGGTAGCTCCTGGCTTAGTTGCGGATTGCGCTAAACTTTGCACATGAATCGGTTGCCGGGAATCAAAAACGTACACTCCTGTCGTCGCCATCCACTAGCAAACTTGCGCAGTTTGCTCCGCTTTTCTCGTAGGAAGCTCGAAACGGTCGTGAGCATGTTCTAAACAATGGTTCTGTAACTAGTTTCACAGGCTGTAAGCTGTTGAACAATGAGCTAACAGAGTCACGAAATACGAGTGGGAAAAGTAATACGATCGGTGCATTTGAGAAGATCTATTGGTGTTGAGAGTCAGACAGTATGTCCTTTGCTTGCAGTGCTATAAGCAATAGCTTTCGTAGAGGTATCCTAAAGTGAGCATAGCGCATGGGGTACGGTGACCGAGACGACCGAGAGCGGTAAGAAAAGTTGACCGACGCAGCGAAGGGACGGGAACGAACTGCAGTGTAATAAACGGTTTCACTGCGAAACATTTCTCCCGCTCTCAGCGAGCGGGACAATGGGAACGGCGGCCTGCGACCAACGTCAACATTTTTGAATAAGCGAGTGTTCCGAGGAAAAGTCGCGGTTCGCGCCGCAAGCTTGTTTTCGAGACGCTAACTTGTAGATGAGTAACGAACCGATAACTTGTGCTAAGCTTGAGACAGTCCACATCCACATGTAGACGGACTGCTCAAACATCTAAGTTGCACTTCAGCCACATCTTGACACCCAAGTCGAAACTGAAAGTGACGCATTCTGCCCATCCGCAAGCCCCGAATTTGCGCACGTTGTGCGGTCAACCCGGGCATATTACCGTGCGTCAGCGAAAATATTCATCCGTAGGAAGACAATCGTCATCTGTGAGTGAAGACCGTCTCCAATATTTGTTCCAGACGCTTTCTTTGTTTATTCGTTACCCTTGTAAATTCGTCGTGACTGTATGTAGGTCCGACTGGACCTGACCGGTAATAAAATTGGATGAACGCATGAAATGTGTTTCACCGAGATCACGGCTACACTCTTAGGCTGATGGGACTCTGGACTAGGTGGGCACATAAATCCTACTTCCTTAAGTAATGTGATATTCTATGCCTCTATATCAGTCCCTCCCGTTTAGGTTATTTTTTCCACCACCTAAACGAGCTGCGCCTTGACATTTGCTCCAAAGGGTTTCCGATAATGTCGAATCCGAAGCTAAGGCCAGGACACAGGCGGACATGCAGCTTAAGGGCAAAACGGTACGACCCGGGAATCTGGCATAATAAAGGGGACCTGAACGACAGTGGTCCCGTATAGTAAAGGCGGTCCGGTTCGGCTTAGCCGATGACTACGATAAGGCGTAAGTGGTACGTCACAAACGCTCGCGCATTGAAGAGACCCGTTACTACACGGGTGGTCCGCCCAAGCTACCAGGGTACGACAAAGGCGGTCCTGTACAGGCGCTGCGTAAAACGTAGGGGTTCCAGGACAAGCATGCCGGTACGACATATGCTTCACGCACATTAAGGTGGTCTTGTATCACCGTAGGTGGTCTACACGCGGCCCGATAGGACATAGGTCCTGTATGGTAAAGACGGTCCACTACGTAGCAGGCTGTCCTGCGCACGCAAGGCTAGCGTCAAATGGTTCTACTCAAGCGTCTGTCCTCAACATTGTCTTCGAAATCTTTGAAAAGGTCCTCTTTGGAACAATCATTCCAGCGTGAGGAAAATTAACCATCACGACGTGGCAGGTTCGGAGAAAGCATTTCAACGCTGTTGACATTCAACTTCGGACTTTCTGATTATGCCGTCGTGTGGTCGTAGCATATGAGACTCTTAGCATGCTACGTGTCGAAAGTCAAGTGTACCACCTAAACGATTCTACGGCAGCACGTAGCATACCGTCAAGACTCAATCCAAGTCATGATGCAACATGCTGCCTGAAAGCTTACGTGCAGCGCACAGTATACCTTATGCCATGTAGCGAGCAGCCTAAGCAGGTAGAGCATAATGCGGCACATAACCTCTCGCAGAGTTTAAGACGCACCGCTGCCAGTGGCCACCCATCGAGCATGCTCTTTAGCGGCTCCATTTATCGCCTTATGCCAGGTAAAAAACGTCCCGCGCAGTCCTTCCGATCAGGGCTGGCTGGACATCAGTTCCGACGGACGTGACCCCCGAAGCGGCGACATACCTGCGCGGGTCTTGCCCGTCATTTTAACCACAAACTCATTGATCTGGGGCGGCGGCGATTTGTTTTCCGCGCAAAACGCTTGCTTTGTCTCGCATTTAACGCACCTTTCGCGCATGCTTGTTGCGTTATTAGCACCGGCAATTAGAGCGCGGGTATTTGAGCCATAGTGCTAATAAGCGCATTTTGTTAAAGCATAAAACTATTACTCAACTTGGATTTGCCTAAGACAAATCATTTTCGTGTTTCGTTTACCTTTTCGTACACATGAACCTTATCCCTCCGTTACCCGGTTCATAAGGGATTTCTAAACCGCTAAGCCCGCCTTTCTAAGCTTCTTTTTAGGGTCTTAGTTGTGTTTCGCGGCGACATGTTTGTTTACTTCCAGACGGGCGAGACGCCTTTGATCAAGCGGCTCGCTCTCTTTGGTTATCAACGTGCGCTAGTCTCCGGGCTATCCTTATTTGCTTGTTGTGCCACACTGTTTTAGTCCAGGCTCACTCTGTTGTCGCTTGTCATATCATATGCCTACCAGGGCTTCTTTCTTCCTAAGAACTGACGACGAGCATTTGCCTGTTTATACAACGCGCCACCGACGCGCTTTTAATTTCTCTGGACGCCCGCATTTGCCTGTTTGTGCTGCATGCGTTACATGGCTTGCATTTCGATAAGGAGGAGCTGCGGCGACTGCACCCTTTCTGCGCTCTTTTCGGTCGCTGTGCTTCGATATTATCTTGCGAGCGGTCACTTGCTGCTGTCCATCGAGGTTACTTCTGTTTACGCCTCGAGCTTTCACGGATTTCACACTCAATCGGATTATACAGGAGTGATTTTATCTGCGGAGTTAAGGCGCGCGTAGGTAATTTCCAGCTAGCTGCATCCAGGAAAAGCTATTTAGTACAAAAAATTTACGCAAAGTACAAGCTATTGTTTTGCTAGCAGTTACGGGTATCAGCTGACAACATCCATGAGATTTCATGGGTTCATCACTTTGTCACGTATAACTACTTTCAGGAAGCGCTAGGGTCGAAAACCGCAAACGAAACATCTTACCAAGCTTTTTTCCTAGTGCGTGAAAAGTGGGGGTGTTAAAGCTGTTGTGTGTGATGGACTGACGTAGCTGGAAAGTTGCAACGGCGAGGCAACGCTGTCTGAGCTAGTCATGCCATTTTTGTTGTGAAAGCCGAACTATCAGCTTGGCTAGCTTTAGCGCCCTGCTCNGGGGGGGGGCGCCCCCGCGCGCCCCCCCCTAAATACGCTACTGGCCAATTGTAGCAACGCATGTTGAAAGGTGTTTGACCGAGATCACGGCTACAGCCTTAGGCTGATGGGACTCTGGACTCGGTGGGCACATAAATCCTACTTCCTCAAGTAATGTGATATTCTATGCCTCTATGCCAGTCCTCCAGTTTATGTTATATTTTCCACCGACTGAATGAGCCGCGCCTTGGTATTTGCTCCGAAGGGTTTCCGATAATGTCGAATCTGAAGCTAAGGCCAGGCTATTGAACAGGACACAGGCGGGCATGCAGCTTCAGGGCAAAACGGTACGACCCGGGAATCTGGCACAATAAAAGGGACCTGAACGACAGTGGTCCCGTATAGTAAAGGCGGTCCGGTTCGGCTGAGCCGATAACTACGATAAGGCGTAAGTGGTACCTCACGCATTGAAGAGACCCGTTACGTCACAGGTGGTCCGCCCAAGCTACCAGGGTGCGACAGAGGCGGTCCTGTACAGGAATGCGTAAAACTTAGGGGTTCCAGCACAAGCATGGCGGTACGGCATGTGTTTCACGCACAGTAAGGTGGCCTTATACTACCATAGGTGGTCTCTTGACGCGGTCCGATAGGACACAGGTCCTGCATGGTAAGGACGGTCCACAACGTAGCAGACGCACACAAGGCTAGCGTCAAATGGTTCTACTCAAGCATCTGTCCCAAACCTTGTTCTTTGAAGCTTTGAAAAGATCCTCTTTGAAACAATAGTATCAGTGTAAGGAAAAGTAACCACCATGACTTGGCAGGCTCGGAGAAAGCATTTCAACGCGTTTGACCTCCAACTTCGGACTTCTTGATTATGCTGACGTGTGGTCGTAGCATATGAGACTCTTAGCATGCTACGTGTCGAAAGTCAAGTGTACCACCTAAACGATTCTACGGCAGCACATAGCATACCGTCAAGGCTCAGTCAAAGTCTTGATGCAACGTGAAGCCTGAAAGCTTACGTGCAGCGCACAGTATACCTATGCCATGTAGCGAGTAGCCTAAGTAGGTAGAGCATAATGCGGCACATAACCTCTCGCAAAGAGTTTAACACGCACCGCCGCAAGTGGCCACCCGTCGAGCATGCTCTTTAGCGGCTCCATTTATCGCCTTATGCCAGGTAAAAAACATCCCGCGCAGTCCTTCCGATCAGGGCTGGCTGGACATCAGTTCCGACGGACGTGACCCCCGAAGCGGCGACATACCTGCGCGGGTCTTGCCCGTCATTTTAACCACAAACTCATTGATCTGGGGCGGCGGCGATTTGTTTTCCGCGCAAAACGCTTGCTTTGTCTCGCATTTAACGCACCTTTCGCGCAATGCTTGTTGCGTTATTAGCACCGGCAATTAGAGCGCGAGGGTTAGAGACATCTTGCTAATAAACGCATTTTGTGAAAGCATAAAACTATTACTCGACTTGCTTTCGGTAAGACAAATCATTTCGTGTTTCGTATACCGTTTCGTACACATTAGCCTTGTTCATCCGTTAACCGAATGGATAAGTCATAAGGGATTTCTAAACCGCTAAGCCCGCCTTTCTAGGCTTCTTTTAAAGGTCTTGTGTAGCTGTGTTTCGCGGCGACATGTTTGTTTACTTCCAGACGGGCGAGACGCATTTGATCAAGCGGCTCGTTCTCTTTGCTTATCAACGTGCGCTAGTCTCCGGGCTATCCTTATTTGCTAGTCTCCGGGCTATTATTTGTTGTGTCACATCGTTTTAGTCCAGGTTCACTCTGTTGTTGCTTGTCATATCAAATGCCTACCAGGGCTTGTTTCTTTCTAAGAACTGACGACGAGCATTGCCTGTTTATACAACGCGCCACCGGCGCGTTTTTAATTTCTCTGGACGCCCGCATTTGCCTGTTTGTGCTGCATGCGTTACATGGCTTGCATTTCGATAAGAAGGAGCTGCGGCGACTGCACCTTCGCTGCGCTCTTTTCGGTCGCTGTGCTTCGATATTATCTTGCGAGCGGTCACTTCCTGCTGTCCATCGAGGTTACTTCTGTTTACGGCTCGAGCTTTCACGGATTTCACACTCAATCGGATTATACAGGAGTGATTTTATCTGCGGAGTCATAGGCGCGGGAAGGTACTTTCCGGCTAGCTGCATCCAGGAAAAGCTATGTACTGAAGTGCAAAAATGTACAAACTGTTGTTTGCTAGCATTTACGGGTATGAGCTGACAACATCCATGCGGTTTTCCTGCGTTTGTCGCATAGAACTACTCCTAGGAAGCGCTCGTGACGAAAACCGTGAAGGGAAACTCTTACCGAGCTTTTTCCCTAGTGCGTGAAAAGTGGGGGTGTTAAAGCTGTTGTGTGTGATGGACTGACGTAGCTGGAAAGTTGCAACGGCGAGGCAGCGCTGTCTGAGCTAGTCATGCCATTTTTGTTGTGAAAGCCGAACTATCATCTTGGCTAGCTTTAGCGCCCTGCTCCACCGAACCCCTCGCTCCTTCGCCGCTTCAGCTGCCAAGCGTGTCGCGCTTGTTCGCTGACTTTTAGGCATTCTTCCGGGAATGAGCAGTGACTAGCCCCACAATCGACCGAGTGATTCAGATACAAGTGGGATGAGAAACTGAGCGTTCGTTCGCTTCCGGCTGCCTTTCGACACTTTTCCTTCTTTTAGACTAGGTGGTTGCGTCGGCCAGGAAGGTCCGGCCTTTGCGGGGCAAACAGAGTTTTTTCTAAGGTTTGAGTTTGTCATCCTCTGCTTCCGATAGTGTAAGAAGAGGTACTTTAAATGAGACTCAGGTGATGAAGAATGCGTATCACAACCATTTCACTTACTTCACTTTATAACCTCTCGGCTGGCTCTCGGCACGCCTCGTGCGCGCTGTCGTGGGAATGTTAGGCGACAGATGCTGACTATTAAACAGCCATCATATTTCGATCTCATGCACCGCACGCTCATGTCTACCGATCTTTCCATCATTTTGCCTAGGCTTGATTCCGCGATTGGCAAGCTATGCTTCTCGAAAACGCGTTTTACCTACCGGACGCTGAGGGTCGTGTTGTAAGTGCATCGTAAGCTAACAATGAGTGCGCTCTTAATTCTAACCCTCTAATCTCATTATAGCGTTTTGGTTTTGTCAGTTGCATGTTGCGCTAATCCCTTCATGCATAAACAAACCTGTGAGCTGNGGTCAAAGTCCCTATGAGGTAAGCTCTTTAACGGAGGAACAAGTTTGCACCGTGACTGGTTCTTTCAGGTCAAAGTAAGCCCGAAGACAGCTTCTGCGATTCGCGCCGCCGGACCTGGATTGGAAGGCGGAGTTGTTGGGCAGAATTCCGTGTTCTACGTTGATACACACGGTGACACCAATCAGCTGGGTAAGAAAATGAATTGCTTATGCTTAGCTTTGACAGGCTACCAACAATATTCGGTACTTTTAGAATTCTCTATCGAAGGCCCCAGCAAGACCGACATTAACTGCACGGACAACAAGGATGGTACCGCCAATGTTGACTACACGGTACGTCCTCGTCGCAGAGAACAAAGCATGTCCGACAGTTTAGCCTTTGTCCGCTGGTCGCTACGTGGTCAACGTGCTTAACAACGGCAGTCACATCAAAGACTCTCCTTTCGTCTTGATGGTCGACCCTGCAACCGAAGCGAAGCAGCACGACGCACCACTGAAGCTAAATGGCTTGAGTGACTCCAACAAGTGCCGCGTGGGCGAACCTTTCACGTTCTCGATCGCCAAGGACCGTCATGGTAATTCCAAACGATGACCTCAAAATTTATGTTTAACTTTAGGAACCGGATATCCGGAAGTGGCCATCTACGATCCTGATTTGAATAAAGTTCACCACACATCGCACGCAGTTGGCCCATTGCACAAGTACAGCTTTGTTCCGGAGAAAACCGGCAAACACGTTGTCTTTGTTGCCGATGACAAGGTCGCAGTGAAGGGATCCCCATTCCCTGTAAGTAAAGAAGGTTCTTCTGCTGATAGTCGTTTCTCCGGAAATACATCCTTCGAACAAGTTTTGACGTTTCAGGTTCACGTCGAGAAGGCCCTGGACGTCTCGAAGCTGCGAATCTTTGGACCTGGAGTTGGCTCGAATGTGGTAGTCGGACAGACCACGAGCTTCAGCGTCGACACTCGTCAGGTGGGATCCGACGATGTGGAGATCAGCCTGAGCGATCCTGCCAACCGTCCCGTCGACTTCGAAGTAACGGGCGACCCGAGTGCTGGTGTTCGGACCTTTAGCTACACGCCTAAGAAGGAGGGAGCGCACAAAGTAACTGCACACATACACGAACGAAGACAGTGCTTGCGTTGTTTAGCTCAAAGCCTACGTCGAGGGACAGCCGGCTTTCGACATTAATGTCGACGTTAATCCCCTGGTGCAGTCGACTAAAAGTACGTTTTTGGGGTCATATATTTAAGGAGTTCTTAGCAAACCGTACCATTGCATCTTTCAGGCCCCGATGCTCACAGTCCAGCGAAATCAGCCGGCGAGCAGTTGGGCACGAAGCGTCTTCTTGTTCCTGGACAAATCAACGAGGTATGTTACCTACCGTGGGTGTCCTGCGATTCGATCTGCAAAATTTTAGACCGTGGCTAACTATGAGGCGTCCTTCTACCTGACACTGGCTCGTGCGGATGCAAAGGCACTGACCGCCCGCCTGCGTTCACCGACTGGAGCGGTCGAGGAGTTGCCCGTGGAGCGAGCGGGTGCTAGTGACCACTATGAGATCAAGTTCTTGCCGAAAGAGCAGGGACTACACACCATCGAGGTTCTCAACGCAGGACATCCTATCGAAGGTATCTGCATTCTTTGATGTATTTTTTTGCAAACCCGCAGGTTCAGGCTCTCCTTTCCACGTCCAAGTGGGCTTGCTGGGAAGCGGCCAGGCCCATCTCGCGCATGCCGAAGGCGTCGGCCTGCAGAGCGGCTATGTTGGACAAGTGCAGTCCTTCAACGTGTACACCGGCCAAGTGGGCGGCGGTGAACTGTCCGTTTCCATGGACGGACCAGCTCGTGCCACGGTCGCGATCCAAGATCAAGCAGACGGCAACTGTCGCGTGGAGTACTCAACGACTGAGCCTGGTCTCTATACGATTGACGTGACGTTCGACGACGCTCATATCACAGGCTCGCCGTTTAAGGTGAGGATATGGGGGAACCATTGCAGCGGCCACGAAGTTAGTGGTAGTCATATTATTTCGTCGTTTAGGTCTTCATCGCTCCCAATCCTCATGGTGATCACAGGCAACACGCTGGCGGTAGGAAGGGAAGCTCCTCAAGGACCGATGCAACGCTCACGGACAGTCAATTGCCAGATAGGGCTGTCTCGTCGGAGAACCAAGCGGTAACGGGAGTTCCGCATGCTTACAATGAACCGTTTGTTTAGGCAAGCGCTTACGGAAGCGCAGACCATCGCAATTCCAAGAGCGACGCCACCTTGCGCCAAGTGCACAACGTCACTGAGCCGAACAACAACGCAGATAACGGCGACCATGTCGCTTGGTCTTCGCGCTCGCAGCAGAAGGTCCTTGACGGCGACCCGAAGAAGGTCACCGCCAGCGGCGAAGGCCTCGAGACGTTCACTCCCGGCGTACCGTCCACGTTCACCATCGACAGCGGAAGCGCCGGACCGAACCTGCTCTTCGTTGGCGTGGTGACGTCGCGCGGGCCGTCCGACGAGGTGCTTGTGAAGCACGAGGGCAGCGGCGTCTTCCGCGTCTCGTACAAAATCGACGAGCGCTCCAAGGCCTACGTTTTCGTGAAATACGGCGACCAGCAGATTCCCGGCTCGCCCTTCGTCGTGCGTCCGACCACGTCGTAGTAAATCGTGTATATCACCGCAACTGACTGTCACACATCTTGCCGCTCAACCCTCTTCGTGTTCACAATAGCCATGCTTTTGTGCCTCCGAACTTCGCTTCTTTTTAATTGATCCCCGTAAGCTCAACAAATCGTAGTGCAATCGACAAGCCTTTGGTGCTAACGGAATGATGGCGGTAATCGTGTGAAAAAACGCTGCCCTGCACTTTCCCGGTAAAAACTTTAAGCGCCGCTAATGACCATCCCTCATCCTGAATTGTAGTTGCTTGCGCTGATGTCTGCCCTTCATATGGTATGTATACATACAGTCGCTTCGATAAACGGACACTTCAGACCGTCGGTTGGGATGAATGAACCAATTCCTCGTTGTTGGCACTTCGCGGAATAGTATTTAGTGAATAAGCCCTACTAGGTGTCCACACGTCCAGCTCTCGGCAAACGTGCAACGCAGCGCGGTATACTAGCACCACGATAGTGTACGCCGCCTGGCCGTACGAAGTTTTCCCAGTGCGTCTCCCATGGCTTACATTACCTTGAAAAAAAGCTACGAAGTCCGTGAGTTTAAGCTTGCACGCTAAACTTTTTCGAGCAGAATAGGAGTTGACTTTGGCGCGATGGGCAAGGTATGTCTGCGCATGCGTAGGCTATGACGAATGTGGTAATGCTACGATCCATGCGGTTGGGCTATGACGGATGCAGCAACGCTACGATGCATGGGTTTTAGAAAGCATGCAAAATGCAACATGGATACGATGGCCCTAAGGCTACTACTGATATGAATTAATGCATGTTTAGGAACAAATGCACCTGCTTGGCACGAGGAATCCCCGGGAGGGAGCCGGCCGAGCGGAACGCTTACCAGCCGCTAGTAATGCGATATTGCGGCGTACGCTACTAACTTCGCTATTGTGCTACAGCGTACGCTATTTGCTAGGTTTTACCATCCAACAGCGGTTTGTATCATTCCTTCTAGGGCTGAGGCCATCAGGAAATTCTGACGTCGTCAAGCATGAATGCGCCACATCACTCAGGGTGTGTTGCTAAAGCTTAGAGGAAACGATGTTCGGAAATACTGCTGTTAATGCACTTGCCAGTGACTGCCTCCTGCAGGTCTGGATTAAGCGGTATTCCACTGTTCAGGTACCAACTTAGCGGTACATGGTTGTAGGCACAGCTAAGACTTGGTTCATTTTTTCAGGGACTGGCAGGGATGGAAAACGCCATTTGCCTGGTCATGCTTTTCATGAAGAAAAATGAAGGTGGATTTTTTTTTCTTCGTGAAACGAAAGAGGAGCTATGCAAATCACTGCTAATGCATCGTCAGCAGTGACCCAAGTGTTTTGATTTTGAAGGCGATGAGCACTACCTTTCTGCTAGTAGCTCAACTCAGTATCTCGGCAACCATATGTTTTCCATGCCGCGAATATTGTACTTCATATTTGGCATCGGTCAATACGAAACATCGGTCAACAGGCCAAACGCTTATTCGATACTGTCGAACGAATTTATCACCGTCAGCTCACCGGTTAGCATGTCAACATACAGATACTCCGATAGTGCTCCGATACTGAGATTTGCATACAGGCTTACTTGAACGTGCCACCTATCACAGCGACAACGCGACGCACAGTGCGGCAAAGGCAAGGCCTAGTGACAAGTCCATGCGCACTGCAGCGTTTAGTGGTTGTGTGGTTTCCGTCTGTGGCGCTTCAGTGGGCTGAGCATCAGTCGACGTGCTGTCGGGTTCAGGCTTCACAATGGAACGGTTCTGCGAAGAGTCGTCTTCGGGTTCCGGGAACGGCGGTGGAAGGTCGAAGAGCTGACTGCCGATCAGTGATGGGTTGATGGGTCGAGCAGAAACGATGGGGTAGAAGTGAGATCCCACGCTGGTGTCATGGACGTTCACTTCTGAAACCACATGGACAACGTTTAGTGCCCGTTTATCACCGCCAGTAACACTTACTGAGGACACTAGGGACCAAACATACAGACAACGGACCCTCATGTCGCAGAAAATGCTGGTCCAACCCGCAACTTACCATCCGGCTGTGAGCTACCGGTTGCTCCGAGGATGTAGTACTTGTGGTTGAGGTTCCACAAGCGTCCATGTTTCGAGCTCATCTGGGGCACGATCGTTTGAACAAACTGGCACGTGAGACGGCCATCGACGACTTCTCCTTCCACTTGTTCGTACAGCAAGGCATTTTCGGTCTGAACGCCGTTCATACATGCCGTTTGGTTCGTAAGTCTGACGTGGGCTCTACTTGCCTATCGTTCGCTAGCTCTTGCGTCTGCCGACTTACGGAATTCAGGTATGTGCGGTCATTTGTCTTCCCGCGATTGTATGACGCAAACACTTCCGCAACGCTGAACTCCGTCGCCGATGGGCTCAGAACGCATTCGGTGACGAAGTCGTCTCCCTAAAATTGTCCCAAATGAGAATTACCGTTTCAGCATTTGTTCGCGTAGTACACGCAAAATACGGAAAGGGTTGAGTGTTTGTCTGGCTAATAGGAAACACGCATCTGTAGCGACGTTTTGCGTTTGGCAAATGCCCATTCGTAACTAACCATTGTTGGGTCATGACTGAAGCCAATGGCGATG
The DNA here is from genome assembly GCA_020875895.1 of Aphelenchus avenae. Classification (NCBI taxonomy): domain Eukaryota; kingdom Metazoa; phylum Nematoda; class Chromadorea; order Rhabditida; family Aphelenchidae; genus Aphelenchus; species Aphelenchus avenae. Next base: position 1,593,564 of record JNEY01000004.1, read on the forward strand.
TACTGCAGCTGAGGGGCAGGGAGTAGCGAGGTTGCGACGAGTTGAACGGTCAGTTTGTTTGCCCCGGATACGTAAAATATGATACCTGAAAGGATTTTCTTAGGGGAAGGTCAGACACTTTTCCCGCCGTCTTCTTCTAACACACTTTTATTTACTTCCGGAAAGGCATGGCGGGCGCCACGACTTTTTCGACGGATGGCGCACTTGCGAACCCATCAATTTTATGAGGTAATTGTCAAATCCGTCTTCTCTTTCTTTGTCTCGCGTTGTCTCTGCATTTCTTCTAAGCCAAGGCCTCGGTAAGAGTAAAGACCATGGCGTACTCAGCGAATACAAATCTCAAAGATAAGCTTGCTCTCTTAACCACGATTTGGAAAATGAAAAATCAACTGAGTTCCTATCACCTACATCTACAAAATAGCCAAATCACGAACCCATTGTACAGTCGAGGTTCGGAATGCACCCTGCGGGTTTGAAGAGACATCCTTTGGTCTCGCCGCAGCCGTCGCGATTCATGTCAATCTTTGCTGTAGCCGTGGAAAGCAAAACAGCCAGCAAAGCACAAATCCGAAGCCGCTGACGGGTCATGAAGGAATAGGATTTGGCGTCCATTGGCAGAGGACAAGGATCGTCGGTACGGTTCACAACTCGGCACTAGGCTCGTTGGACGGTTGCCGGATCAAACGGCGCAGAACTAGGGAATAACGGACTCGTGTGATTCAGGACCGCTGATGCGCTTCCTGAGTTTCGCACGCAGGAATAGAAAGCGCCTCACGTCAACGCAAGCCCACCGACAAATTGGCAGCAATTTGGCGTCGTCGACGTCTTGCGTCGTCGAAGAGTCGCTTCTGCTTCACTTCACTCGCGTCGGCTTCCCACCGCAGCACCCGCGCACGTGTTTATGCGCGGTTTTCGTTCGTGAGTGATTTCCGAGTTGCGCGCGCGCGGCCTGAACGCATACCACTTATTACAGGTTAACTGCACAACTCGTAGATTATCAGCGTCCGCGCCGCGTGATTCGATGAAAAGCCCCCAAAAGTCAACCCGAATATAGCTAAGCGCTTTACGCTGCGCATACACGTAAAAGGAAGATGTGGGTGTAAGCGAACACCGAGAGTATCTCCAAAGTGATGGGTCGTCGACCTCGCGGATGGGAACCGGTTGGCCACTTCATTTTTCCGTCTTCAGTTCACAACTTAATTGGAGGTCCCAACCCGTGATCAGCAAGTGGCCACTCGTCTGTCAGTATCCGCTGGAAGAACAGCTGTTGACCGGGCGTATGCGAGTGTCCGAGTGGCTCGCAGCCCTTTAAGGCACCTGTCCGTGAAGTACGCTTTTGGCACCCAAGTGGGACAAACAAGTAAATGCATAAAATAGCGGCTAGCGCAGCCAATTTGAAACTGCGTCATAGTGACCTTAGTGCGCCCACTTCGCAAAACGACGGATATGGGATGCATAAACGTCGGGTTTAAAGTCAGCATAATAACGAGAAAACACCACGCTCGTAACCTCTTAACCTCATTACGTCTGTGCGTTCGGGACCGTTAGTTAGTCCGGTCTTGCTCATTGTGGTTGCGCAAAACCGGACTTCGCTCATCGGAAGCCACGTTAACGCATTTCGACTAATGTCGGAGTCTGGAAACGTTTGAGGTGGCATTTTTGGCCTATCCATCCAAGGATGCAAATGGTGTGTCTCCGGTGGGCCTCCTCCACCCACGAATTAATGCGATTAAAGTTTTGTGGTGTTCTGGGAGAATCGCGGTCTTCACTATGGGGTTCATTCCGAGGCAACAGCAGGAGTCTCACGCGATGCAACGATACTTCAGATCGACATCTGTTACGCCCGTACCGTGCAGTACAGTACGACTTACGGTATGTACAGTCCGGAGTACGGTACGGGTAGGTCAGTATGATACGGAGTACACACGGAGTAATTGCCTCAGTACAGAGCCTTACTCCATGCCGTAGTTGAGCATATGGGACAAGAGGTAGGCAAACCCCCTCCCGTGCCGTGAGCCGGCCCGTGCTGAGAAAATTACAGCCGGCCCGTGTTTTGAGAGATTTCAAGCCGTTGCACTAGAACGGCATAAAAACGGGCCGGCACGGCACGGAAAACGGCATAAATTTGGGGCCGTGCCGTGATCCGTGCCGTTTTTCACGGCACGGAAAACGGGAACGGCCGTTTTCACGGCACGGGTGCCTACCTCTATATGGGACCCTCGGTGGCATTTTTCTCACGATTTTCACCAAAGTTTGGTCAAGATTGAGTATAGTTTGCCTAGATCATACCATGTGCTACATTCCTAATATATCAGTTCTACATTTCTTTGGTATCTGAGCTATAGTGACCGCGTGCTTCTACACTTTTTGGCGCTTTATGTCGTGATCAGTATGGTACAGAGTATTGCGCCGTACTGAGTACTGAACGGAGGCTGGGGTCAGTACGGTACGGAGTATGGTACGACTAGGGTTTGCAGAGCTTAACGTGTTATCTAGCTACATGCGTATGGTGGCTCTTCACCGGTAAGAATATGCAATCCACGTTGTAGTACGCAGCAACACATCCTAACCATTCTGTCTTCCCGCGTACGAGCTTGTTTCATGCGTCGTAGAAGCGGGCAACGCACGCGGGAAACCTTGGATCGCATGGGCTTACTTAGTTCACATTCGCTACTGAACGTCGAGTACACACGTTGAACATTTTCTTACCGCAATCGGAAATTTATTGTGGCAAGAAAAAGTACATAAATGCTCCTGTTGTTCATGCGCTGCATAGCACGCAAACGCTTGCAGTAGCGCATGTTGGCCCGCGTAGGTAAGTAGCATTCAACATACATGTTTTCAATGCACACACCGGATACGCTGGCTGCTACACGTGCCAAGTTAAAGCGGCACAGGTTTGTTCTGCCATGATCGATGCGACTAAGATCTGTCTTGCACCATCGGGTAAATTTAACTTTAAGGGGGTTAGCGTTATGCGGTACTTGCCATAAATCCAGCAATGCGTTAACTTCTGTTGAGTTACGAAGAAATCTCAATGTTCAGATGTACCTTAGCCCTATCACGAGCTTTGAGCGCGATGGTCCATAATTCACATGATCCTTTTCGGCTGTCGGAAGCAGATCACCGGAGAATGCCTTCAGGGAAATTATGATGACCTTGAAACGTTGCGAAAGCGAAGGCTTGGCTCGTGCGGAAGACGAGTTTCGCCTAATGCGCTCGAACCCGGTGATCGCGGTGTATATGGACAATCCTGCTTTCTTCCCGGAATTTGAAGGCTATAGCGTCCGATTTGGTCATCTCGTCGGCGATGCGAATAAGTTTTCTGGAAGAAACGTGACCTCTTTTCGTATAAATTCACAAAGCCACCGAAGGCGACGGTCATTTCGCTAGCTGCGCGGCGTCTCAATGTTTTATCACTTTCTCTTCGCAGTGTTTCCCTTTCTTTCGACAATGATTCATTTGGCCGCTGGATCACATCGAGAAAGTAAGCTTAGGGCGCAGTCTCTGAAAGTCAGCCCTAAGTACCTAAGCCAAACTGGAGTCATGAGGCGTCCTTTGACTAAGCTGTGCAGGCTGTCCATCGCGTTTCCCTTTACATTATTTTCATTTGAGATCACTTCGGAAATCCGTGCACGCTGTGCGAATGCTTCATCGAGTACACGGATAGAGACGTCGCACTGCCAAGTGTGCCCTACAAAGTCGCTGCTAAGCCCTACGACATAACCGAAGACAAATGTCTTTCGTTGTGCATGGACGATTCGGTAGGTTACTGCCTCTTGCTGAGAATATTTGCTCATGCCTATTGCGCTTTCGGTGATGGCCACTTTTATAGGACTGCAAGGTGGCGGTATATGGCTACGTAGGCGGTCGGAATATCTTCGCATGTGAGCTCTACGACGAGATCAATGCTCGATCACCGATTTACACGCCCTTCACGAATATGTACATCAAGCGGGTAACGAAATGTGCCAAGAAGGGTAAGTGCCACGTGAGGCATAAGTGTCGCGATTTATGCGGTTTTAGCACCTCGATATTTCCCACCGCTCCAGACGGTCGAGGGTGACGAATCGACGGTCGCTCGCAAGTCCAGATACCTCAAGCTTCAGCAGAAGCTGAATCCTTTTAACTTCGGATAATGCCTTACAGGACGACTATGAGACTCAGTGTGTCAGAGCATGCCTCCGATTGGTTCGATCTGTACAAATAAAATGCCCCATCATATGTCTTGGCATGACACTTTTGCCTTAGCGCTTAGAGGTAGATGGCAGGTTCTCATACCGGTATAATAAAGGAAGAGCATACCAAAATCACGATACGTTTGACATGACTCCGGGTGTATAGCGATGGTCTGTTTCGAGTGAGAGCAGATGTGGTTGCCCTCTGGCGTCATATCGATTCCGCCGAAAACATTTGGTGCTTAGCCTCATTGACTCCTGCTGGCCTTTCCCCAAGCTGCCCAGCAGTGGTCACACACACGCGTTTACCCTACCAACTAGTAGCAAATTAAAGCATAAGTAAAAGTTGTTGGGGGTGGAGTAGGACGCTAAACCTGAGCATATTTGACCTGCTAGTCGTGCTGCTTGGCTTTAATGTCGCTGATCCAAGGATACACATTTTTATTGTTTTTTGCCATCGCATCTCTTTTAGCAGCTTCCCAAGTATGCGCGAAGAAGGCATTGCTGCACTCGACCAGTACGTGGCCCCGGGGCTTAGATTGTGGATGTTAATCGGGCTCGTGTCCGCGGTACTGCTGGTCATGGTTGTCATCGTTTGCTGTTTCATGCGGATTCGAATACCAAGGTAAGGCGTGATTCATTCTGATGCATCAAGTTCCGCGTCATTTCCGACATTCAAAACTATCTGGTTCACTATTTAGAACGAAGCGACAGATCGAGGTGATCGCAGCTAAGAGAAAACTTCGCAAAGCCGGCGGCAATCCGCGAGGGAGCGTCGATCACACGCATGAGGAGCACAGAGGGCAGACGATCGTAATGAACTCGTTGGCCGCCAGACCCACTGTAACTACCTCTCATGGAGTAGGCAGCAAGCGCGACTATGGCGGCACTGCACCATTGTACTCGAAAAGTATACCCGTATGACCGAAATGTTTGCATAAAACTAGAGATTTGGATAGAAGAGTTAGTCGTCTGCCCTAAAAGTGGAGCCGAGTGGTAGCTGTTGACACAAAACTTCGGAGAAACCTTTATGCATCTCTAGAACATACAACTTGCACATTCGGCAGGAAAGGAGATTTGTATCTGGACATCGAAGAACAAAGGGGACTGTGTTGTATCTAGACAACGAAAAACAAAGGGTACTGTGGCTGAGAATTGGCTAAACTGTATACATGATGGCGCCACACTTAGAAGCCAAGGTAGCCAGCGGTGGTACAAGTGAACTGGTATGTTAGGCAAGACAATGAGGGATATTCATTGGAAGATTAAAGCTCCTGAACCGCCGCCGAGCTCTGCTGTTGCTCACGCTCGCGGGACGCAGACTTGCGTGCCTCCTCCAGCTGGAGGAAGTTCTTCCAGTAATGGCTGGACGATGGACCCGGGATGGTGCAGAGGTAGAAGAAGTGAACCGCGATTGGCATGTCCGCCGGAGGGGCTGGTTCGACAACAGCCGCGACGGCACTCTGAAAGTTGGCATTAAGTATTTGCATGCGAAAACGTCGCGGTTACCCTGTCAATTCCGAGCGTGTGCAACTTCCTGCCGGTATCCAACAGCTGTTTTCCGTCTAGCGAGCAGATTACGAAGCGATAGTGAAGCATCACCTGCTGGACCAGCCTGACCGAGTTGGCGGTTGACTGGCTCAGACAGTTCCGCTTGACGACCAGCGTACTAAACTAACGTCGTCAAGGGGCATCTACTCGAGGCTCACATACCCGTTGTTGTAGTTCACAAGGATGTCCACGCCGTAGTTGAATCCGAGCCAGCGCCAGCATTTCTGCACAAAGAAATTTTAAGGTGGCATTGAGCTGTGATGCGTACCTGTGGCTCGCGAATGATCCGACCCACTCGCATGCAGTGGTTGTAGAAGAAGTCGTCCGTCATGTTGTCCGTGACGGGATTGAGGAGCTCCTCGTTGACCAACATCTAAGGCAAGCTACATTCACTTAGGAACATGAAAGAGATGCTTACCGCGTTCCAACTGTCCAAAATGCACCTGTCGATAATCTGCTGAGGAATGATCGCATCCTGCTTTAGCATACTCAGGGTCGCGCCGCCAGTGACCTGAAACCGTACCGCATGCATTTAAACATGAGAGACGCAGGTCGGTCGCATGTACAACATCGGAAGAGAAAATCCGTATCTACGAGAAGGGGCCTTGCAACGTATTCTGCATACCATGTGCGAGACACGGAGCGGCCGGAGGATATTCACGTAGTCGCTCCATGAAAACGGAGTCTGCGCATCCCGAAAGAATTTGTCGACAGCTTTCTTGTCGCTGGTGCTGCTCTGCCCGGTGGCATTCAGGAAGATCCACTAAAAGTGCAATTGTTGAACGCACCAAAAAGTGCTAATAATAGTTCTTAGCCGCAAAGCTCTAGCTTTCTACGTTCTAACGACTAGACATGTGCCACAGTCATTACTGGGCGGACAGCTTTGCAGAATCATATTACCCTAGTTCGCTTGCAATTTTTATGCCTTCGCGCTTTATAATGAACTTTTGTTGTACCACTCTGAAAAACGGAAAGGGAGCTACAATCAACTGCCACGTACCCGCTTCACAATTAGGTAGAGATCCTTCTCGCCCTCCACCACGCAAAGTGCGTCCATCGACAAGAGCTGCGCCAGCAGTTCCTGCCTAAAACAGAGGTCATCCGCCTTTGAAACAGCTCCTTTCTCATACGTAAGTGACTTTAGGAAGTCATCGTTGGCCGCCAATCGCCAGAAGGACGTGCGCAACCAAGATGCGCACTTGAGTGAGACTTCCTTGAAGCCGTAGGTCTCGCTAAGACAGAGGAACCGCAGCGCGGACTCGTCCGACAGCGACTCCTCCATGGCCTCCGCGCATCGGTCGATCACGCTAATCTGCAATCAGAGGTAGTAGGGGTTATACGGAAGCGTTCAGTAGGCTTACGAGATTGAGCATCGAAGCGGCCGCAATGATTCCTAAATTATCACAAATGGAGTTTTGAAACCTGCGTTGGTTTACCTTCGAGGTGCTCGAGATCAACTTCGATTTCGTTGCAATACAGCGAAGCGAGGACGTTGTTGAGTCCTAGAAAGCAAGTCATTCATTCGGGAATACGCATGCAATGGAAAGACAAGTATCGCACCTTCGTATGTGATGTTCTTATCATCGACGACCAGCTCGAACACTTTCTTATGCGAATCACTCCAGTTGTCCTGAAAGATGACGTCTAGCTTGGCGAAGCGCATAAGTCTTCCGACCTTGAAGAGTGCCTTGAAGTAGTCGCACTGCTCGAGGTAGATGCGATGGAGACGCCACGAGTGGCCTAGCGCCTTCAGCGTGATGTCCGACTTCAAGCCTTCCACGAAGAGCTTCTGGTGCACGTATCTCGGTGTGTCCAACTTCATGATCTTCAAATGCGGTAAGTCGGTGTCAAGGAACGGTTCTGGATCGGCCTTCTTCGGTCGGCCACGTTTTCTGCCAATCTGCGGCTTCGAGGATGAACTTGATGGCACTTCTTCCTCCGGCTCATTCGCAGCGTTCAGAGAATTGCCCATGGAGTCGTGCTCAGCAGCTGCAAAGGACATGTGTTTTCTTTTATTACGCAGTATTCTCGCCATCAGAAATCGGGGCACGTGACAGTTTAAGCACTTTGCAATGAACTGCATGTCGGAATTTCGAGAAAATGGATATTTATTTGAACTTGAAGATTAGTCGTAGTCCATTAGCGGGTTTTCTTGCTCCCTTCCTATGCCCTATCCAGCAAAAGTTTCAAAGCGATGTATGTGTTAGGATATTATCGGGCAGCGGTCGGATAGGCACTGGCTCAAATCGGTGTGCACAACGCCAAACTGTTTATTTCGCTTGCTTCGGATCAGGACTACTGCATAGAACCGATTGCTTCGCACTTTCTTTGGCGGACTTAAAAAAGGATATTTGCTTGAAGCTCTTTTATAACCAGACCAAATGTCCAGAAATAGTAACGACAGTGGCACCAGGAACCGCAAGCTGTACGCGGTGAATCTGCCGTCGTCGTCGGAGTTTATCCACGGTATCTTTGATGCGGAGGCTATCGAGACAATTCAGGTGGCGTAGCTATACGTATGAGGGAGTCCGCGAAGTTGCTTTAGACTCTGGATGAACCCACAATTGGGACGACGGTCATCGAAATCACATTCTGCACGCCTGAGCACGCGTCACTTGCGCGAACGGATACCGACGGCCTGCAGATTGACGATGGGGATGAGCAGAAGTGCATTAGGTATTCCAACATTTTGCTTCAATAGCGCTCGAGTTTTCACTTTAGACTCTATACGCCTGACGAGTTCGCAAGTCTTGAAGCCGAATACGCCAAGCGTAAAGAAGCTGCGACCGGATCCGATGAGAAGCAAAAGGTTGCCGTTCAAGAATGCGACGACATTCCGTCCACCGCAGAGCCGATTTCTCCGGCTGATTCACCCGTCAACGGCGCATCCCAGGCTAATCAAGAGAGCCAAGCGGTGGATTCGACAGAGTCACACACGCTAGACAACTGGCAGTCGGTGGACAACTGGCAACAAGTCGACGACGAGTCCTCAACGGCCGCTAACGAGAACAACTGGACGCAGGCTGCGGAGGTACCAGTATCCAATGGCGCCATTCAAGGTGAAGTCGACGAGGACAGCGTCGCTGCTGCTATCATGCGGGTATGTCGACTTGTGACGTACAGTTTTGTAAATCCTTGATGCGTCTTAGCACGTCGAGGAGCAGCGCATCAACTGGGCGGAGGTGAACGAACTCGAAGAGATGTGGGCCATCTGCGATGCCGTCAGCGCTGCCAACAACGGACTCCCGGACTCATTGCTGAAGGAGGCGTTCCTCAAGGTTCTCGAGACGCACGTCTCGCAACACATGAACAACTGGACCCGTCAACACCTTCAAGGGCTTTTGAAGTATGTTGACTCCTATTCAGCATTACAGTTCCATTTTAGGATCTGGAAAGTCGAAGTGCAGTCGGAGAAGTCCACGCAGCGCGAAACAAAGTTCTGTGCCGCTTCTGCACGTTACTCTCCACCTCCACAGGTGAGCCCTTCATTGCTTCCAAAAATTCTCATGTTATTGCGGTCTTTAGAAGCGCCGATCGAATAAAGGTGGACGCAAGAAAGCGCTTAAGGTACTAATGGACACCTCGACGTATGAGACAAGTATCTTGTGTTTAGGGCCTCATGGGAGTGGGAGAAGTGCTCGAAAGCGCACGCTTGAAGTTCGCTACCGAAGAAGGCGAGCTCGACGTGGACGAAGACGAGTACGGCAACTTCATGATCGGCGGCCAGGAGCTCAGCTTCGAAGCATGGGGAGCACTTAACAAAACGAGCGAGCCGGAGATCGTCCGAGCGAATGTGGTCGTACCTCCGCAAAAGCGAAGACGGTACGAAACCTTGGCAATTTTCGTAAATGCCAGCAAGTTTCAGGGCCAGACCGGCGGCATCGGAAATTCCTCAAGCAGTCGATATGGCCCAGAAGACCAATGGGAACGCAGCTGAGAAGGTCGATAGGCCGACTAAGAAGAGGAAGGAAGTCGAGGTAACGATGAAAACCACATACGCAAAACGTAACTTGAATTTTTAGAAGGACGAAGGAGAAATTAGCGACGAATCGGACGGCGGCAAGAATAGCGATTCCAGTTCGTCCTCCTCAGCGTCCGACGAAAGTGTCGACGCACGGCGCAGACGAAAGAAACGTCGCCACGCTGAGCGGAAGCAAGGCAGCACATCGAGCGTGAACAACATGACGGCGATGTTCTCAAAGTTCTACCAGTACCGCTTTGCGATCGCAAGCAGCATGAGTCTCCACCAGAAGGCGGCGTTCCTGGAATTGCTCAGAGTAAGGCGGCCGTTATCGTTCCTCCGTAGCTCAGCTTTTTTAGAGTGGTGCGAAGTAGCAACGCTGATTCGGAAGAATCTACTTGCTCTACGATGGCTGCTACCAGTTACCTTTGTTGTTGACATTACCAGTATTCCTCACGTCTGTACTCCATAAAGCTACTATTTTACCTTACTTCTAGTAGAGTAGTGTTCGATAGGAAGCTGACAGTCACTAGTAAGTGAGAGATTGTCGTTACAAGTGACTGCAGAGTGGCAGTAGCGGATGCAACAATTCCTTGCATGAACCACGCCCATGCAAGGAATAAAGTAACATGGACTTTGAGTAACGCAGTGTAGACCGATAAATTGATCGCGTCCGCTATGCGCTGTACCCCTGCTAGCGACATTGGTTTGTGTAAAGACAGATCTCGTCATACGCTAAGAGGATCCCACCCTACTAGGTCTCTTCTAGCGCCCGCTGAATGGCATCTTCGCGGCAATGTCTCGGATGACAAGCACTTCAGCACAAGGCACACTTCATTCCATTGCGCAAGCACCTTTCAAGCTGGACTACTAAGTTAAGACATAGCCAAATTTTGGAGTTACCAGCAACAATCAGTTTAGATTATGCAAAGTTCCGCTTACAAAGAGTAAAAAAACAGAGGATATGACGTGAACCTTTTGACGCATCAGATACGACCGCAGGAGCCTCAAAACGACCAAGAAGGGGTCAACAGCCCCGACTGACGCATTAAACTCGTCGCTCGATCGCAAAAATCCGACACCGCAAGCTTATATCGATGCCACTTTTGAATTCAAATGTCTTCGTGTTGCCCACTATGAGGCCATGCGATAGCGGGCTCGCTATAGCTTGTAAGCAGGAGACTTCCTGAACCCCAGCCCAATGGTCTCTTTCCTAATGAAAAACGAGCTCTGTTGTCGGATTTTGCATGTATGCAAACACTTGGACCCAATTCGATGAAGTTCTGCCATCTGGACCACATAGGGCTCGTGTGATAGTGGGCTCGCTATTGCATGTCAGCAGGGCGACACCCAACCCCCTAAATATTCATGCAAAAGCGGACTCTATTTTCGAGTTTCATGCACAAACCTCATAGGGCCTAATTTGATTCAATTCGTCCTTATGCCCTCTACGGGACGCATGCCATAGCGGGCTCGCTATAGCATGCAAGCATAAACTTTGACGAACCGTTTACACATATGCCCGGCAAGCTAAAACTTTAGGCTTCTGCATTTAACTTTTCTTGGGATATCGAAGGCTACCAAATGTGGCCGGATAGCATAGACTTTTAAGTGGACAGACGTAACCAGAACTTTAGTGTACTAGCGGCTGGGCGATGTCCAGCTCCTTTTTTACAAATGCAAGCATGCGACAGCTGACTCGATGCAGCCTGTAATAGCAGTCCCGACGGACCATAACTTGTTTCAAAGATGTCCGATCAAGCCGGAACTTTGTGCATGTTGCGCGCACCGGCACGCTTACGCGTACCCGCCAGAACTGGTAAAGATAAAGCACGCCAGCACGTACACGAATAGGTACATGAACCCTATCCCCTGGATGCGGATAAAACAAGTTCGTCTTAATTCTGCGTGCTGGTGCTTCGGTATGCGGCACGGCATATTAAGTATGATGCGGTAGCCCTTGGTACGCATGACTGCACGCATATGTGCCTACAGCATGGCTTGATGCAACCACCTTCATAGATTTTTATTACCTATATCTGGATTAGTGTTAGCGGCTACACCGCCGTGCCGAGGTCCGTTCCGTCCTGGACCCTCCCGTGCCATATCCGTTCCGTCCTAGACCTCCCGTGTCGGGCTACGTGCCGTGCCAGCACGGCACCAGCACGGAACGGCATCCAAAACGGCCGTTTTCCGTCCCGTTCTTCACTAAAATGGCGCGCAACGGCATGAACTTTCTAGCCGTTCCGTGATCCGTCCCGTTCTAGGACGGAACGGAAACCCCACTGCCATGCCGGGCCGTTCCGTTCTCAGGACGGCACGGATCACGGAACGGCCCGTCCCGTTTCACGACCCGCTAACTCTAATCTGGATCCGGTTCAAGCAAGTCAATTTGAACTTAGCACACTAGATGCTTCTGCAGACATCTTCTTGCGTACGCGACGCCGCTGAGAAAGTATGCGTGCTCACATCTGTGAATGCTGCGTGGACTTCCATACAACCTGTACCCTTGTTAGCATTTGAAGAGCTAGAAAAGAAACCTATATCATGCATAGGGGCCGCCTAGAGCGTATGTTATGCTACAAATCAATTGTGGAACCCCCAACCGTCCTAACAATAGTTAACAAATGGATGACCCACCTCGCCCCATGTTACGCTTAACGTACTTTCTAGACAGCCCCATAGTTACCCGAGAAGCACTCTCCAGCAGTGCTAAAAGATAATGTGAATACGAAGCTGTTGCTAGTCTTTGAATTCCATTTGGACTTTCTCAGTTAGACCAACGGACGATCGGTACAACCTACTTCATCCACTACGGCGTCACTCTCATTTGCACCCTCTAACCCGGATTCCAGCAGTTCCAAACATTGACATGAATCATCGCGGCGACCCTTCGACCCTTGCGCCTTTGTCGAGATATATGTCTTCTTACACCGTCGGCAGCAGATGGGAACGAGGATTTGCGGCGAGCCGGAGAGAAGTATGCCGCTGCTGGGCCCCCTGCCAAACCGCCGATTGCGCTGATTGATCATCCAACTTGTGAAGCAATTGTTTGGGGTGAACGAGCGGGCGTTCCGGCGCAACTGCACGTGTATTGTTGGCCCACATCATCTCACAATAATAAGGCGCTTGGATGGCGCTAACAAACAAGCAGCAGCTTTGTGCCGAATGCACAAGGATGTTTGGCACAACCTACCATAGAGCAGGTGACGAATGACTAATTTTGTGCTGCATAAAACTGCTTATGCTGTACGTATGTGAACCTCACATATCCTGGACGCACGCTAAGCAATGATCGGCCCAATGGTAATCACGCTATTTGTAACTCGTCGAGTGTACTGATGGCTTTAAGCCCACCCAAGCCTTCCTGGTCCTTGGATACGGCCCACCAGGTCATTTCGCTGATCCTGACAACCACCATCGCGGCACGGCTCAATTAGTCGGTTTCCGGAGGTCAGCCGTCGGTCCACCACCGCTGTATGGACTCCATATTCGTGTACGCTTCAGAGGGCGGCTATGACAGAGTCGCCGTCGCTTGGAGGTCACCTGGCGCGAATTATGACGGCGTCCCTGTGCGACGGCTCAGCATGCGACTGTCCAGTCATTAGGGCTGTGGGTTTGTCACCTGTGATTTCTGTCACTGCAACCTCGTTTTGGAGGTGGATAACCGGCCTCCGGGGTGGTAAAATGGAGCGTTTTTCCGCACGACTTGCACTCTGGGATATTTACCCTCACCTGTCCTTCTCGTTCATATCACCGTGCTCGTAATCGCGAGGAGTTTTTGTATACTGAGGTGAAGGCTCATATCCACTAATTTGACCACTAATTGTTACCTTGAATCTCGCTTTTACCTGCCACTTCTTCTTCGCTAAGAATGGTAAATAGCTTGGTCGATTTAGGCTTACTCTACTTCGCATTGCTAGCATTGACTGCCCGAGACAAATTTGTACGTATTTACCCTAGTTAAACCAATTTGGGAATCTAGGTAAGCTGGAAGGATCAAGGCAACGGCGTTGCAAGCATTAGTGTCCCGTCAAAGATACCTAGCTTATGTCCATGTCCTCCATCGTCTTACTTTGCTCGTCGCCTGGTAAAGGCTTCTATGACTTGCTTCCTCATTCCGTTGTACGGTTTTACGTGCTGGACTTTGAAAGACCTCGTATTCCAAAGGTCGACCTGGAAACCTTAGGGCACTCAAGTGTAGCGCCTGAGGCACATTTTTCTCGTTGCGCTGCTTGAGGCACTATTCACTGACCTCTGCAGACGGTATTTACTGGACGCTGACCTGTTCTGGTCCCTGGCTGGGGGTTTTCCACCTGCCTACTCGGATGCACGTCAAATGACCTGCCGTTTTCATGCGTGCAAAACAATGGCAACAACCCACTAGTGGAGCAACACACTGGGCGAAGGGCGTGGCGACGCTTGGGTTCCCGGCACTGCGCTCCCGCCGGGCTGACGCACATTCCACCAGGGATCCACGACGCCGTACGTGGGTCAGTTTTTGATTGGCTCAAAAGGGACGCTAAGCACTCCAGCAGGACCACAAGCCACCCCATCCGCGCCACCAGTGCACTTCATCAACCCGCGTCGGGTGGGGCCGCCGCAATCGCAGCGGTGCCATTGCCAGCGCCCGTCCATCCATTCATTCAACGGCGCACTCCTCACCAGGAGGGACGCGCGTAGGACTGTCTTCTGTGGGGACGCGCTGCTGCTGTCCACTGCCCACATGTCCAGAATGCGGGCCACGCTACGGAGAGAAGCGTCTGTTTTAAATGCGGTCCTCACTTGCGCAGCTGTGTGCTAGGGATTCGTTGCGTCCGTCTCACTGCAAGCCGTTGCGTTAAACTTGCGTATGAGGTCAAGTAGGTAGACGCACGCTCTAAGGTTGCGTCTAAACCTCTTAAGTTTTGATTGTCGGTTGGAATATCTCGGATGGTTGTGTGGTCTGTGGATGGACGCTCTAGCTGGACTGACCTCGTTTCAAGGCTACTGTACCTTCTCGACTATTTCGAACTCAAAATATTGACCCGGATCTAAATTTCATAGGGATGTGGTGTTCGTAAATCGTTATGGGTCGGACATACCTTCTTGTAGAAGTTATAGGACAATAGCACCCTCTCCTTTGAACTGGTTTTTGCTCTAGAAAGTCCTAGTTTGCTACTGCAGCATCTATGCTTGGCTCATTGCCCCATTCCCGGACATGAAGCGTAATTTTCTGCCCAAACGCGCTGACCACGCACATTGTCTTCTACCGTTAATCTGGTGAGGCCATATTTTCACAACTTCTTGCTTCATGCGCCTCTAGCTATATCGCTCTGCATAAAACAAGCATATAATCATCAACACCCGACCTATGTTTCCATTCGTGAGTGTCAGTTGCGGGTTCTCCGGTAATTTCTTGCTGGCACGCAACGTTAGCGTCGCCCCTCCAGTCGTGCGCCGGAAGGAACGTGCGCGATGGAGTGCGTCAAAAGCTAATTTTCGATTCATTAATTAAGCGTCCAGCATGCATTGGAGTGCCAAACGGAAATGCCTTCCTTGGACGGGTGCGACGCGCAGCCACGCAGAGAATTATCCACAACCAGGACTTAATGAGATGCACAATTAACGATATTAGTGTTGACCACCTCATGAAGCCGAAAGAATTTTCTCTGAAACTCGCGTTAACGTCGTGAACTGTGTAACTTAACTTTACCCTGTAACTTGGCAACGTGAACTATGTAACTTTGTAAGGACACTGAATGTGAACAAGGCTAAACTTTCCAGGTCGCCGAACTATCAGCATCATGTCCGATCACGAGAAAGTGGAACTCAGCGAGCAGACCCCTCTGAAGTCCGACGTGGACCCACCGGCGGTTGGTGAGACCACTGCAACGGAGACCGCGGAGGGTGCTCAACCCATCGAAGCCGGCCCGATCACGACCACCGAGAAGAAGAAGTTCACTTGGTTCCGTAAGGTAAGCACTTTTCTCATGCCATTGCAAACTATTCCGAATTCGTTTTGTTTCGCTCGATAGGTTTGTCGTAAATTACACTTTCCTCAGGGGACATTTTCGACCAGTATCGTGCCACGCTCCGTTTTCGCCTTTGGCCGCGGCATGCGAGCAAGCACGTCAAAAGTGGAAATGCGACGCAGTCATCCGAAACATTGCGTTCCTTTAAAATGCTGTCGCACAACGCTCTCCCCTGGGTACAACTGGCGGAAATGGAAACTCGAAAGCCGCAAATTCCGTGAGAGGTGGAAAGTGAATAGACCCGGCATGATGCAAGGCTTTCTGTTCAAGGGAAATTGCCCTGGGTCAAGTTTAAATGTTGCGGATTACTGGATAGAATACCGAAATCAAGTGCGCACCCTGTGGCACGTGAATATCGGACCCAGAGGCACCTACAATAAAACACCTAAGCCAAAATTGTGCGAGCGGAACATCGCGGGTCTTGTACTTAATTATGCTCTAAACGCCTTCTTCAGGAGAAGAAGAAGCCGGAAGAGACCGCCGCTATCACCCCAGTGAAGGAGGTCGAGACCGGCGAGCCGGAGAAGGTCAAGAAATGCAAGTGGTGGACGCGCAAGCCATGCGGCACGGAGGAGCAGCAGATGACCGTCGGCGTGAACCTCGTCCAGCGCGACGACCGTCAGCTCCACAGCGCGATCGATCTCGGCTTTGAGGATATCTTCGGAGAGCCGGATGCGGTGCATTCCATCAACGGAATCTGGCGCGCCACCTTCTCCATCTTCACTGCCGTCCGATGCTTCTTCTACAAGCTGTTCGCGCTGATCCTCGCAATCCCGTCCGCCATCGTCTTCGGCATCCTCTACGCTCTTGCGTCGGCTCTTCAGGTCTTCTGCTGCGTGCCGATTGGACGCCTTCTTTCTATCCCCGCCCGATGGCTCTTCAAGGTAAGAGCTTCAGATTGTGTTGACTGTCATTCGAAATTCAACGTCGAAGCTAATTCCATGCGCTAACTCTAATGTTTTAGGCCTGGTCCTTCATCTTCACCAACGTCTTTGATCCCGTGTTCAACTCCATCGGTCGCTGCTTCTCTGGCATCTCGATCCGCCGATACGGCATCCCGTCGGACGTTACCGCTACAATCGCTTAAGCGAAGACCACTACCAGCTAATTCCACGCAGCGACCGACACCAACGACTGTTTAAGTTACTCTCGCGCTTTTCCTCAGTTTCTTTCTTTAAGCAACGATTGTATTCCATTAATCAGCGTAATTTTTGGTTAATAAACTTGGTTGCATACGACGATTACTTTGTTTGGATCGGTCGTTGCAAATGTGGGTACATTTGCGTGGACCGCTGATCCGCTTACTAGAGTAGTACTCGTAGGCATAAGCAGTGCCCTAGCTTTTACCGCTTAATACGTTATCCTCGCCTGGAAGAGGACAGTAGTTGATAGAGGTAAAATCGCAAGTCTCATACTGAAGAAACTTTCCTATCACGTCCATCATTCTGATGATGACGTACTGCGAATCGAAGTGTTCCGGGTATCTCTTGAATAGACGTCTACCGTTACATCTACGGAGAGCACGAAACTTGCACGGAATCTACTCAAGGATGCCTTCTGCAAACTTGGCGGCGACACCTCCCGTGCCGGAACGCAAGCCGGTAAGACCGGATAGGTTTTTTTGCCAGGCACGGCCACGAACCGGCTTTTTCGAAGTTGTCCAAAAAGCATGTTGAATGCCTACACAACAAACAGCTGAACTCTTATAACGCTTCTTTGGAGATGTTTCACGCTACGTCAATGCTAATGCATTTGTGAGACAAGCTGGGTCACATTTTCCTGTTCACAGGGGGAGGGACAGTTTGAACTGTTTCCCATTCACTTGCCTTCTGGCAAGAAACATTGCGTTCGTACTGCTAGTGCAGGCAAGGCGTTATCGGGACATCGATCGGTACATATGCTCCCTGGAGGCGGTCTAAAGTACGCGAACGACTGACTGCGTAGCCAATTCGCATTCATCGTGGAGCTCATTACTGGCCCACCGACACCGCGCTTGGCGGTTGCCATTTGGATTAATGGGAAGCAGTGCGGCCGCGAGGCTCGCGGAAGACGGCACCGAAATTCGGGAGTGGAAATGGAAACAGATAATTGGAGTGTTAAGCCGTGGGGAGTGCGCCGGGATGCGCCTGCGAAACAATGCCGTTACAGCCTTGCGCGTTCGAAGGAGGTATATGTTCTCAGTCCGACAAAGTGGCGGGCATAACTGTTGGGAGTCCCTTCCCGGAAATCAAGTGAGTCCCTTACCGCGATTGCCAGTTACCTGGAGTGCCTTCATCAAAACGGTTGGTCTGACGGAGGGTTACTTTCTTTGGAGCATCGACCCACACACCGAATGGAGCATGTGCTGTCGAAGAGAAACCGAGTCTACTTCCTGACTGTGGCGTCTTACGCTTCGCTTCCTATTTGTCGAAGTACCCATTTTGACCATCATACTCCCCACTGTGCAAAGAACTTCATGGTTTAACCTCCGACCATGGTTTCCGCTTGTGACTTAAGTGTCGCTGAATACAATTCCAGCGGTCACAAATACCTCAATGCTTTGTTTGCAGGTATAGGTACTCCTAAACTGTGTGACTTCCTAAACCTATTCAGTATCGACCTGGATGAAATAGCATGTTTCTCTTTGTTATCGGCACTAGCTGAACATAGCCCCAATGACGCGCTACTCCACCCGGCGGTAACCGTCCGTGAAGTATCCACCAGCGTACTCCCAAATGCATTTCGGTCGTTGCCCCTCCGACCTAAATAAAGGGTCATTATTGGACCCTGGGAAAGAAGAATGTGATCCTGCCATTGCCGTGCACTGAGCACTGCATCTCCCTTATGCTTTTGTTAATGGGAGGCGCCACGAGCCTGGAGAGTGAGGCTTAGACTCAAGTTGTTAGTCGAGTTCACGACTGCCTTACACCTTTGTCATGCTTTTATAGGTTGGCTGCAAACGTGAACACACGTGTTCGTATTGGGAATCTATCTTAGCTTCTGCGCAGATCGCAACTTTAATGCGTGCATGAGTGAACGTTCAGAATTTCACGCTCCTAGTTTGTTATGCGACATAATCTTTATTTGACGCGACGCGCAAAATATGCAAGCGTTCATGTCTTGTAGTCTTGAGTGACATTCTCGTGACAGAAAAATCTACTTACGACGCTTAATACGCTTACTCCCAACCGACCTTTTTCAGCCTATTCCTCACCCTTGTGCAGCAGCTTTCGTCTGCATTTGCCTGCACCATTAAACTCTCAGTCAACAGGATCTCATACGGATGTCGCAACAACACAACGTTGAAGGCTCTGAACAGATCGCGCCCTCAGCAGCGTCGGAAGCTCCCTTGAACGGCGACGCGCATGTCAACGAGGCATCCGACGGAGAGCACGACAAGCCAGCTGTGAACCAAGAGCTACCTGCCGCTAACAATGACTCAATAACCGCCCAGAACACCGAGGCCCAGAAGCCTGCTGCGGAAAGTGCTCAACCGACTCAGGCCGCCGAAAAGAAGAAGAAGTTCCCGTGGTTCCGAAAAGTAAGCCTCACAGGATTCACACAAGCACCGTTTCTTCCAGGGCTGGGCAGGTCCCAGTCCCTATCTTCGGAAAAATCCGACCACTAGGGTACATGCCTCGATCCTCAGAAAATGGTCTGCCTTGCCCTGGTTTATTCGAGAAGAAGGTCAAAGAAAAGGAGGGACGCACTGTGCGGAGATCGGTATAAACTCTATTTACGCAACAAACGCCTACGTTTAGGCAAAGAAGAAGCACGACAACGGGATCGACGCATCTTCGAATAACAAGCCCCACGCGGTAGATGACCCGGCAGGAGATCAACCGATCAGTGGCAGCGATAGCGGGGTAGAGTCGAAAGTGGCGGACAGGGCCGATCCAGAGACGACGGAGGATGGCGACCGGACAGAGCAGAAGAAGCCGAACTGGTGGAAGCGTAAGCTTTGTCCGGACCGCCACAGACAGACCGCGGTCAGTATCGAGCATGCGCAAGCAACCAGCTAGTCTACTCCAAGCCAGCGCTTTATCCGATGCAAACCCAACCTGCCAACGAAAATCCTAAACGCAGCAACCAGCGACCATTTTTCGCTTGCGTACGCTTATCAATGCTTGCCATTTATTGTCCTCTCAATACACATTTACAAAAATTACAGACATTTCCTGGGAAGTAGCTTGGACATAGCGAAATTCGTGACACCTACAAGTGACCATTAGGATGCCGCTTCGCACAAAACTATAGCAACGTGCAGTTTACGATCGATTGTCCAGAGTAGTCGTCGTTAGGACGGGACCGGTTGTAGGCTCTAATTACTGATGACATATGGAGCAATCATTGCTCTGAGTGAACTGCGTCTGAGTACGTCATTGCCGACGTCGCGATTACGTATAGGATCTAAGCCAACATTGTTAGCTAGGTGCATCTCGCTGATTAACTAACGCAAACAAGGACGACGAGGATGAGCACGTTAACGCAGAGGATGATCGTGTTCTTGTCGAACTGAGCTTCAACCGCCTCTACGATCGACTGCTTTCTTGCGGAGCTCGAGCGTCGTCTGGAGGACATCATCTTGACGGGTCTGAAACATAAAATTAATAGACTGTTGCTAACATTTAGCATTTTGCAACGGTATTAGTCTATTTGGGGGACAGTAAGAAGTCGACGCACAGTCATTAAGGGCTATGCGACCAAGGATGAACAAGGAGTTGAACAAGGATGCCAGCCTAACTTTCAGGATTTAAATGATAGCCCGCTTAGCTGATGCTTCGATGCTTTTTTACTCATTTGGAAGGCAATATATGAAAAGCACCGTCGTCGGAGTTAGACGTTATCCACACGATTGATGCAAGGAAGACTTCCGGGAAGCGCATAAGCATTCAATGTCTAAAGCTGAACAATTCTAAGGCCCCAGACAATCAACCTATATATGGAGTACCATGGTATCGGAAGTCTCTTATGAAATGAGGAGTCGGGATCAGGGTGCGTTTTAAAGTTAGCCATCCCTTCAGTGCGTACCCGCAACGAACCTTGGTAACACAGTAGGTAGGAATTCAGCAGGCGTTCATTGTGTGTGGCGGGATAATAATTTATCGGTGCTGGGGTGGCTTATATGGTTTGAAGAGGATACTCGAGGCTCTCCTAGGGATGCATAAGGTTTACCTTTTAGTCCTGCCTAGATAGAGCCTAAGACTAGTTCTATCCCACACCTGAGGACGTATTTTATCGCGAAAAGAGATACGTTTCTAAATGTCATGCAACAGAGCGTCGGCCGCGTCGACCTGCAAGTCAACAGCGAAGGTCGAGGCCCCATGGCCACAAGCGTTTTTGCCGAACACCGACATTGCACGGCCGATCAGGTGCACTTGTGTGTGCTGTAACACCCGAGCAAGGATCTCCTCGAGGGACAGACGTCTCCGGTCCATACTGCCATAGGGATGACGGAGCAGCTGGCACGGATGGAGAAAAAAGTCGGGCTTGTTTGCGACAATAGTCACCTTCTAATTGTCCATGACGTTCGTGGGCATTTTTGCTTAGAGGTAAGCCAAGCCAAACCAAGCAAGTAAAATCCCGAAAATACGCAAACAAGCAATGCTCAACGGCCTTTGACTGAGGTACACGTGCCGCTTCGCTAGTTCAGATTAGCACGCACCGTTCACAGGAAAGTAAATATTTGTAAATGCACTTCATGTATTAAGTCTTCCCAAACGTAACGTTCGAACTGCGGATGGCCTAAGCAAGTAAGCCCGGTCAGCGTGTTCTCGCCCCATGAATGCTTGCTGCCACACAACCTCTGTGATAAATAGCACTTCCGTTGGGCACTGAGGGTAATTTCGCCCAACGACCTGATCAGCTGCAGCTTGTACAATGAGTTTTTGCAAAAAGGTCGTAGCGCAATCCGTTAAGTGCCAGCTGGCGGAAATTTTGGGTAGATTTGTTAAAAGCGAATAAACACGTGTCACGAATTCGTGTCTACCTCTCGTAAATATGCGCCTAAAATTCTACTACGCGAACGTTTTTAAATCCTTACACAAGAAGCCTTTCCTAGTTCTGAATGAAAACAGCTAATGCCCTAATGATTGGATGCATGGTGGCGAACAAATCGGTGGTCAACATTGCCCTTTATTTAACATTAGTTACAACATCCATGTTACGGAACTACTAGCCCGATTTACGCTTGCTCGTTGTTGGGCTCGACGGTACATCGACATGCTTTCCCAGGCGGAAGAGTTCCCGCTGAACGAAGTCGGCGATCTCCTTCCTCCGCTCGAGTTCCGTCGTTCCCTTGAGATTCGTTAGCAGATCACGAGTATCGATGGGTTCTCCCACGACCACTTCAACCGTCTAAATGTTGGGGTGAAGCCACAGATTTGGAAGGATCTTGGAACTTACGTGGCCAAACTTTGGGTAGTAGGGAGGGGTGTCCGGCCAGACGTTCTGCATGCCGTTGACCCAGACCGGCAGGAGAATTGGCGGCGTCGGCGGCTCCGCAATGAGTCTGCTTACGCCCCATTTGATGCGGATGGGTTCTGGGGTAACCTTTCCCTCGGGGAACATATGTACCCACCCGTTCTTCGAGAGTGCGTCCACGCAGTAGTCGACGCCTTGCTGGAATACGCCAGCTCCTCGCACGCAGGGAATGCATCGACCGGCGGAGAAGAAGCTAAAAGTGGAGAGCTAAGTGATACGCTAGGCCAAGTGGGAAGACTACCACTAAACTATTCCTTACGTGGTATGCCACGGCTTGGTGAAGCAGATGTTGTGGGCGGCCAGAATGTAGCGGAAGCGAGTCAGCGACTGGAAGAACTCACGAAAGGAGAGAAACGCTGAACACCTTTGCCCTGCTTGCACTGGCCAAGTCTAGACTTACACCACATCAGCGGGTCGTCCACGTTGCAGCGATGGTTCGACACGGTCAGCAGAGGCCGGCTCTTGTCTTGTAGCAGCCTCACGAAGGTCTCTCGGTTGCGAACCACCATCTTGTTGAGCCCTTAAAATGAACGCGTCATGGTTATTTGAATGATACTAACCGCAGGAGAACATCAGCTTGGAGCACATCCATACTAGTGCTATCGTCGTCTTCGACTTCCACCTATAGAACAGCGATGGCTCCTTGGGAAACGGCCAAGCGAACGGCAAGTGATCCTTCTTGTCGCCCATCGCATATTCCGCGCTTCGCTCGCCACGTTCTTCTAAATGAGAGCAATTATTATGTAGTTTCGAGAAAAATTTTTGTCCTTAACGGCAGCTTGGACTTTATTGACGAAAGCTGCCAGAGTAGTCGGGGGCAGGATACAACGGCTTAATGCCCTGGTTGGCGCTTTGTTGTCGTTGGATGTCTAGGCTTGATAAAAAGTTTCGGTCGTTTGAGCTTACTGATTGTTTGAAATGAATAAACTTTTACATTTCAAATTTGTAGAATTTAATAGTAGAAATGCATAGCTTTTACATAAACATCTTGGAGAAGTCGCTATTTCAGCAAAGAAGCAATGTCCTTGTACGACGACATCGAGATTCCGCCGCTTAAGCGTCGGCTCGAGGATGAAGCCCCGCCAGTCACAAAGGGTAAATACCTATCTTGCATAAGCGTTTTAAAACTCGCAAGCATGTTTAGCACGTGAACCGGTGAATCACGCGTCTGAACCAGAGCAGAGCGGTCAACAGCCGCCTTCAGCCGCTTCGAAGATCAACATGAGTTTCTTGAAGACTCAGCTCGAAGCTAAACGAGCGCTCCTACAAAGCTCCCACACGGTTAGGTCCTTCTATAGTGTCACCGAAAGCTTATGTTTCAGAGAACGCTGACTTCGGTGGCGCCTGCTCCTGTGGTAGACTTGAGTGGATCGAGCAAGCCGGCACAGAAGCGATCACTACTGAATTTGAAAGCAAGAAAAGCCGTTGCTCCACTGCCCCTGGACAGTACCGGCGCCTTCAGCATAGTGCCAAAGGCTATGAAGGAGGATAAGGTAAGTTATCAAAACTCGAAAGGTTCCTCGACAAGGACCAATGCACTTTGTAAAACGTCTCATTTAGGTGTTCCTCTTCGGTGAGATCACAATAGAGGACGAATATAACCCCACAGCGCCGACCGACTATGCGTCCTACAAGCAGAAGAGGTGTCACTCTTACACAGTTTTTGTGACTAGTCATTGTTCGTTGCAGAGAGGTCCAACTGGCAAAAGAGAAAGCCGCGAAGGAAATCGCTGATCGACTGCACCAACAGCACGTGGAAGAGGAGGCAAAGCGTAAGGCGGGAGCTGCGATCGCGCCACCGCAGGTGACTTGGTCACGCTATGGCAACAACATCACACAAACTTTAGGCCTTGCTGGAGCAGGACACCAACAATGATTCGCCTCCTGCTCCCGAACGTAAACATTCTTCGCTCGCTTTCACCGAATAATTAAGTTGGCGTTTAGCAAAATTCGAAATGCCGAAGCAATTCCCGTCAGCGTCACGTGGCCTTGGCGTTGCTGCGAAAATCATGTCGAGCATGGGCTACCGCGAAGGCGCGGGCCTCGGTCGCGACGAGCAGGGCATGAGCACCGCGTTGAGAGTCGAAAAGACGGGTCGCACTGCACTGATCATCGGCGAACAAAGCAGGTGGAAGCAGGATCCGGGTGAGTACCATGGTGAACTGTTCATCAGTCGAGAGTATGCTTTAGATGACGATGCCCGCCCGGTGAAGGAGGAAACGGCGCAGTCGAACTACGACATGTTGAAAGAGTCTTCAAAAGTCGTGCTGCTTCGGGTGTGTTTGTCCCCACTGTTTCTGTCGTTACAAGTGCTTAGCTAATAGGAGTCTAAGCTGTCTTATCTGTATCAGTAAACGTCTCGTTGCCACCTACATTTCCCGAGATCTCGCTTGTGTCTTCCTCCAATATCCGTACGCTCGCATGTTTCAGAACATGGTCAGTCGATCCGAGGTGGACGATGAACTGGAGGCAGAGACGCGGGAAGAAATGTCCAAGTACGGACAAGTGGTAAACGTCGTAGTTCACATGGTATGCGACAAGGTTTTTACTTGTGGCAAGTTTTTCCTTTTAGATGCCGAACGCTGCGGAAGACGAGGCTGTTCGGATATTCGTTGAATACACCAATACTGCACAAGCAATTAAGGCGGTGGTTGCACTCAATGGACGATACTTCGCCGGGAGGACCGTGAAGGCGGGTTTTTACCCGCTTGATGTGTTCTCGAGTAAGGAATACGACCGCTGATTTTGATGTGCTGTTGTACACCTTTTTATATGGCCTTTTGTACTAAGCATGGATTGTCACTGACACCGTGATAAACGAGTACCTTCCACATTTGCTGATATTCGGAAAGTTTTCTGCTAAGCAGGCGAACGTCAGTGCAAGACGCGTAAAGCGCAAGGCGGATAAATTAAAGCCTTTCTAAGCTGACTTACACCGGTAGCGTTAATGGTGTTACTCTTACCGAGGTTCTTGCTATGGAACGTAGGCGGAAATTTGCTAGTCGGTCTCATTCAACAGGGCATACGGGCCTCGCGCGCCGAAGGCCTGACGAGGTTAACTATTAAGATTGGTACGGCCGAAATACTCTGCACAGTTTCTTTGAAGCTTGCTTCCAATTTAGGTGTGAGGCTGAAAGCTCAAAGGCGAGACGTACCACGCACTATTCTTACTTACCTGTTTGTAAGCCAAGCATGTGAACTGTTCATTGATAGAACAAAGATTAGCAGCAGATTATTCGTAGCTTTGAGTGGCCACAGGAGCTCAAGACTACAAGGAAGGTGACTAAACCTTGTTTTTTATTTTAATTTTTTTATTAACCGAATCAAAGGATTCAATTTCGAAACATTTTCATGATTGTATGCACTTTTGCATGTGGTACCGCCTGGTACGCATGACTGAAGGCACCAAGACAAGCGTACCGCAAGACAAGCTGCGTGCGTTCTCCAAAAAGTTAACTTATCCCTTGTTATCGTTTGACAAATCTTAACTGAATTCTGCCCTAGTTAATAATGGGAGAAATTCAGCTCTCATTGTGATATCCGAGTCAACACTGTGCTCAGCTAGCAATGCGTGCAGCGGTTCTGCGTCAAGGCTGTGGTTGTCCGGGTTACCGCGACGCATTGTTTTGACCGCCTGTTCTGAGTTACCGAAAGGCAGTCCATTCCAGCCTGCTCAGATAGCTGTATTGTAATGAGGCCATTACTTACTTGGATCGACAAAATCACGGAAGAGGATGATGCGGAAACTGGGTAAGCTTACTTAAAATGGCGTCAACGCTTCATCCGTAAGGCATGATGCAGAATGTTCCGTAGCCCAAAGGGGATCACCTTTTATTCACGGGGCACATGAAATTCAACAAGAACGATGCTGTTTGGCGGGCGATGCGGCATGCGGCGTTCAGCTAGTGACTTCCTCGGTAGTGGTGCGTGGGGATTCCGGGGCATCTGACGTAGCGCTACGAGAGACCTCTAACCAAACCGAAGGAAGTCTAAATGTCGCGCATTAAAATGACATCGGGCACATTACATTGGCAGAAATAGAGCCCTAGATAGCATAGAGAAATAGTTTCCTTTCGCGAGTCTTTGCTTACTTGGTTTTCTGAGCTCGCGGTTGAACTCCTCCGTATCTTCATCCATGGAGCGGCCGAACCGAAGGAAGTTATTGTTAACGGCATTGCGACCGAAGCGCAGAAAGTTCGGCTCGGAGCTTTCCTCTACCTCCATCAGACCAAAAGGCCCGCTGCGCTTGCCGAACC
>JNEY01000004.1:1625964-1658405 GCA_020875895.1 Aphelenchus avenae
TTATTATACTATTTAAAGCCCGCACGCATTTCTTAAATGTATGCATGAATAGCCTTGCACAAGTTTAGGTGAACAAGATCTTCGTCGACAACCCGTTCCCGGTAGAGATCGTCCGTCTGAAGAACGCCATCCGATGCTTGGACATTTCGTTGCGCAAGCGGAAGCTGGCAACGGTAGACGAAAGCGGTGTATGCGTGATATTCGACACCGTAACAAAGGAGATTCTGGCGCAGGTATTCTGGGCATTTTCTGCGTATTCTTACCGACTCTAGGAACCCAACTGCAACAGCGTCGCATGGAACTCAGAGAACGAGGACCTATTCTGCTATTCTGGTTTCGGAACCTTGTGTGTTAAGTCGCGAAACTTTGCTCCCTATCAACAGAGGCTTGAAGTAACGCTATAGCTGACTGCGTAGAATCGACATATGCTCTTTAGGGCTTCGTAGTCGGCTTCACCGGGAAGCGCGTGTACACTCTTCACCTCTACGCAATGTCCACCGTGGAGGTCCCGCTGACAAGCCAGTTGATGCAGTACTTGGACAGCAAGTTGTACACGTACGTGGCGTCGCGTAATGGACGTAGCGAGTTCAGCTTTAGCGAGGCCTACGAATTAGCGTGCTTGGGTGTCACGGAACGTGACTGGAAGATGTTCGGCATCGAAGCACTAGAGCACATGGAGTTTCAAATCGCGAAGAAATGCTTCAACCGAGTGAAGGACTGTCGGTCTCTGATGCTGATCAATGAGGTGGAGGTAGGTGCAGGCTTAGCCCTACAGCAGACTTAGCCCATCAACCATCTAAATCAATGACTCCTTGCAGGAGATGAAAGCAAGAAGCCGCTCAGAGGACTTTATGCGAGCCTATGTGTACGCGTATGCGAAGAGGTTTCGCGAGGCGGCACAGCTCCTGCAGGAGGCAGGTGCCGAGCAAAGTGCACTTGAGATGTTCAGTGACCTACGCATGTTCGACCAAGCGCAGGTAGCTGTAGACACTACTGTCTTGTAGTATCTATCATCTGTACAGGAGTTTCTCTCAAAAGCATCATCGGAGACGCAGAAGTCGCTGCTTCGTAAGAAAGCCGATTGGGCTCACAGCTCGAATGATTTGCAAATGGCTGCAGACATGCTAATGTACGTGTTATTGCTAAAACATTCTTGGCATAAGTGCCCCCATCGCTATTCTGCCTTCTTTTCGTGCAACCCAACCGGTTTAGGGCCTCGGGCGACTATGACAAAGCCATCAGGATCATGATTGAAAACGACTGGCTGGAAAGGTGAACCCTACGAAAGTGGCTGAAATGATTAACGTTGCGGGCATTTAGGATACTTAATGCTGCCCGAAAACTTGACCGTTCGGAAGCGAACCTACTCCGCGAGATTGGAAACTACCTTGCACGCAAGGGGGAATATGCGGCCGCCGCTAACTACTTCCATCAGATAAACGACACTAAGTCCATAGTGTACGTTGATACGCATAACAAGGGTGCTCTTTCACTTGAACTTTAGATTAATGCACGTAAATGCGGAACACTGGGAAGACGTAAGTTTCTAAAACAGATGCCCTTAACGAGATGCACGTTAGGCATTCGCATTGGTAGCGAGGAATCCAGCTTTCGCTCAAGACGTCTACCTACCGTACGCTAACTGGCTGGCTGAGAGGGACATGTTCGACGAGGCACAAATCGGTTCGAAGAGTGTCCCAAATGTAGCTGTCATTTCTTTCAGCATTTGCGAAGGCAGGCCACGACGGGGAGGCTTTCCGCGTCCTGCTACAACTAACGGAAAATGCTGTTAACGAGAGTCGTTACATGGACGCTTCCTGCTACTACCGGCTGCTTGCGACCCGCTATCTGAGCAGCGCAGCTCAGTCGACACACGCAAACGCAGCGGATGTCAACAAGGCGAAGGATGCGATGGAGAAAGCCGACACATACTACGCATACGAGCCGATTTTCCGCTACGTTGTCAGTAGCTCTCGTTTGATGGCACTTGAGATTATCGATTGAACTGAGCCATTTTAGATCGAACCCTTTACTAACAAGTCACTAGACGTTCTGCTGCAGATGTCCCGATTCTTGGCTTTGAAGAGCGGCGCCGCCAACATATCGAAAGTGTAAGCGACGTGCATGATTAGTCACGCTTGCGTAGTACCTAAGATCCGTCCACTCAGAGATAGTGCAGTAACCCTTGTTATCAAGGTGCGTCCTCTACACGCTGGCGAAGCTCTCGAGGTCGTTCGGCTGCTACAAGACAGCGCGTCAGGCACTCGAGCAACTGCGAACGCTTCGTGCTCCCATTCAGTACCAGAGCTTAATCGACATTGCGACCGTCGAGATTCGCGCGAAACCGTTTTCGGATGCGGAGGAGTTCATGCCCATGTGCTACAGGTAAGTGTGCATAGAATCGAGGTCTGGTGAATTCAGTCGTGTTTAGCTGCGGTACTAACAATCCGATACTTGGAGGTCACCAGTGCGTTCACTGCGACGCGGAATTCGTTTATTCCTTCGTTACATTCGGTATGGTTATTATTCCCGTGCGATGCGTTAGACGGGGTTTGAAGGCTTGTCTTTGCCTCACAAACACACGTGTTTGCCTAGTCAAGAGCTATGACGGAGGGGAAAGTACCGACCCTAGTGGTCTCGTGGGCTATGCCGCAATCCCTAGCGATGAATATCTCATTTAGAAGTGCTACCGCTGGTGGAGTTCCGGATTGAAGATGGCATAACCAGGGAGGAAGCCATCGATCTGATCGAAGCTGAGCCTCCCGTGGATTCGGCAGACTTTACCGTTCGGTTCGCCGAGAAGGTTGACTACCGAAAGACGTCCGCTATCCTTACCTACATGGTTCAGGCTCGTAACGGAGTTCCGAAACTGACGAAGGACGAACTCTTAGTTCTCGAGAAAGGCAGGGTGCTCACGTGCTCGTACCCAAGCCCGCTTCCTTCGCGCTACTTCTTCAAGATAATCTCTGAGATCAACATCGCAAAGTGTGACGAATGCCACAAAGTACGCCCAAGCAAACACGTTCCAGCAACGTTAGTGCTCTAGTGCCTCTTAACAGGATCATCTTTAGTTCTTCCACGCGGACGACTTCCAAATGGCCGTACTTCAGACCGGGCAATGCCCGGTGTGCCGGATGAAGGTTAAGCAGAACGAAGAACGCCTCGATATGGACGAAGAAGACGACAGTCCTTACTAGCAAGCGATTCCACACGGACGGGTCTTATTAGGACTCGTCGGTTCCCTTTAAAAACCTACTTTGTTGTCAATTTACCGATAGCTAAGGAAATTTGGACCACTACCTGTAGACTCAAGTCTACAGGGGAACCAAAATGGATCTCATTCACGCGGTATCTGGTGACGCTTCTAAGCATACACAGTGGTTTCCATCGGACCTAGGTTTGGACTACGTCCCTTACCGTAAATTCCCTAACATAAGAACAGTTCTTATGTTGTTCATGGGGGTCAAAAAGTGTTCTTATGTTAGGGGTGTTCTTATGTTAGAGGTGTTCTTATGTTACTTCGGTTGCAATTTCCGGACCCACGGTCCGAAAGTATTGACATATTGTGCCATAAAAGGCATAAAATTCTTCAGAATTTGACTAAAACTTGTGAAAAAATGGTGACATTGTATAGTGTTCAACATGCTTTAAAATGTATACAACAATTTCTACCCATATAATATATTTGTGGGTGATGCCCTTGGCCTTGAACGCTTGGCCTGTTTACCTCGTGCATAAGGTGTTCTTATGAAAGAGGTGTTCTTATGTAATTTGCAGTGTCTCAAAAGTGTTCTTATGTTAGGGGTGTTCTTATGATAGAGGTGTCCTTATGTTAGGGAATTTACGGTATTTGCTAAAAAGCGATTCAGCTACCCCTTGCTGCACCCTACTCTACATCAAAGCTTGTAACTAACAAACGTTTTAATTTGAGAGAGTGGCAAATGTGTTTAGGAAGATTACAGGAAGAACGTGGTAATAGTCGAAAAAACGGCACTTAAAGCACCAAGACAAGTACAAGCTGAGTGGAACAAGCGTCGGTCGAGTGGAGAAGCAGCCCATGCACTGAGCTAAGGGACATTTCCAAATTGAACAAAGCGTAACTACATGACATGTTAAGCAGGACAGTGAAGTGCAACGACATTGACAAAGACGTTGGCTATCTTTGGCAATCATAAGTGAGAGAGAATCAATTCGGAAAATAGGTACAAGGTGAGGAAAATTTGTTGAATGGCAAACTATCACTCCAGGCGTAAGCGTTTCGTCGTGGGATAGTAAGGGGAACCTCCTCCGGGTGCAGCTTGCGGACCACCTGGTCCAGCGCGTTGATAGAATCCGCCGCCGGCGCCAGCGCTCGGTGCAGCGTAGATTGGCGCTCCAGCACCAGCAAGCGGTCTCTGCGCCTCCTGGAGCCATCTCACCTGCGTCGCGGGGCCATACCCCTAAAGTTTACGCGTTAAGAAACAGAAAAGAGTCACCAAAATGGTTGCATAAGTCTGGAAATGTGCTCACCTTTTCGTTCTTCGCTGCGATGCGGAAGATCACTGCGGGCCTCGCGGAGTTCTCGACATGCGCCACGCCAAGGTTAGCGCTCGACACGATGCATCGCGGCTCGATACCTGCGTAGACACGCACAAAGGCCAACTGAGCGTCCGAGTTCACGACGCTCCCGCGCACCGCCAGATAGACGCTGTACTCGGTGATCGTGCCGTTCGTGGAGACCGGCGGCTCCCAGGTAAGCTGCGCACCCTCGAGGCTCTTGGTGATCTTGATCGACGACGGTGCGCCCGGGAAACCGGGAATGCAGGTTTTGAAGGTGGTGCTTTGTAGCCAAGGGCTACGGCCGCATGCGTTGATTGCGGCGATGCGGAACCGGTAGAGAGCGCCCGGCTCTAGCCCCATCTTATTCAGGGCTCGGTCATGAATTGGCTGCAGAGTGCCCTCGACGTACTAAAGTTGTTTAGCTAGTTGGGTAATATGGAAAGAAACCCGTGGCAGAAAGATCGTCAAAGACTTACTGCGTATCCTTGGCTGTTCTGGTCGGCGTCTGCCACAAGGTACTCCTTGACGTTAAGGTTGGTTCCTAAACGGAAAATGCTTGTTATGAGATAACAAAAAGCTCGTTAGAAAATTCAAAACGTTTCGTAGGCGATCACAATAGTGAGTAATTTCGATTACTTTTTGTACAAACGGCTAGTGCGTGTTAGCAAAGTTGTTTTCACTGGAGTTAACAAGACTTAACAAGAATAGAGATTCAATCAGTAGCAAAACACTTCGTACCTCTGATGATCGCCACGTCGTGCCAGACATCCGGGGCATCTGCCAAAGCGCCCTGTGCACTTGGCTGAGCCGGCTGCCGTGACATAGCAGACACAGCTGCCTGCGGCCGTGCTATGCCCACCTGTCGCACCTGGCCGTGCATGGCCTGGCGTGGGTAAGCAGCGGTCGTCGTGCGCATCGTGTAGCCACCGCTTTCCTGCTGCTGAACCGGAATCCCCTGGCCGGCGACAACGTATTGCGTAGCTGGCGCTGATTGTGCGTAGTAGCCCTGCTGCGGCTGCTGCTGCATAGTCTCAGTAGGTGGTGCTTGCTGAGCGTAGTTGTGCTGAGCGTCGGGCACGGATGGCGCCATGGCTGCCGCTTGAGCAGCTTGGCGGTCGTACGACGTCGACGTGGGGTCCTGCAACAAAACAATGCGGGCCTCTGGAGCGTTGCCTCTAATTACCTGAGGATGCTGCTGCATTTGGTGGTAGGAGGGCGCCATCACACCTGCACTACCAGCGTCATGCGTCGGTGGGACGTTCATCATAACAGCGTAGTTCTGCTGCTGATACGAGGGAGCTTGAACTGGATATCCCTGCGGCGATGCGCCTGCGTTCCCACCGAGCTGAGCCTGTTCTGGCTCGGGAACTTGCTGCACGGGAGTTGCGACGGAGGATGCAAGCTGCTCCGGGTCTTCTTCGAAGCTGTCGATTTCCGCCACGGCTGCCTGAAATCAGAGATGTACCTCATGCGCGTTTAAGGCAATCTACCTGTAGTGGATCCTCGACGTTATCGAAAATAGCCTGGGGCATGTCGTACTGGCTTCCGTGTGCTTGTTGCTGCAGCGCAGAACTCGACGGCATCGTGGAACTCACTAAGGCCGGTTTCGTCTCTACCGGCGGCTGCTCCTGATGCGCATGGGACGTGCCAACGGAGATCTCCGGAGATGTGGTAGAGTCTGGCGGCCAGGAGGAAGCTGCGCCGGTTTCACTCGCTAACACTTGGGCCTCGGACGGTTCAGGGCCTGGCACGCCCTCACGATGTCGGACTAAACCGACTATAAATTGAGCAGATCGCATAAATTAGGCATACTTGAAGTCGTATCCGGTGCGTAGGAATCGGTAGCGGCCTGCTCCTCTTCGCTGTTTGGCACCTCGGCAGCAACGTTGGAGTGCTCACTGATGACAGAAACATCCTCAGCCTGATTATCGCTGCCAAGTTCGTCGCCCTGCGAGGACAATGTTGGTGCAGAGTCACTGGCCACCGTTTCACGACTGTCAGAAGCCGTAGCCCCGCCGCCAGCATTGGTATCCGAATGCGACGCTCCACTCTGCTGCGAACCACTGGTCTCGCTAGCCGCCTCTGCTTCGTTGTCCGAGTCCTCAAGACTCCCAGCACCGTCTAGCTGTGGAATATTGACGTTTCGAGGAGCGGCCGGACCACAACTGCCATGTCCTGCATGAGACGGCACCGGCGGAGCGGCTGACTGTTGAATATAGGCCTGCTCCCCAGCGTAGGGCACTTCTAAATGCATACGAAAAAGTTGAGCATGCAGCGGGTGGACTAATACCCGGCAAGGAGTCTTGTTGCCGAACGCTGGCTGGAGGATCGCTGACTTCCATGCCAACTTGCATCTCCTCTCCAGCGTCGTAGTTTTCAGCTTCGTTCAACGCTTCGTCCAGGATATTATGCGGCATTTGCTGCTAAAACAAACACCTTATTCAAGCATACTCTCAACAAAGACTCACATCAACATTCGACGACAGCGACGAGACGTAGGTGGTTCTCTGACCGCCGCTATAACCCTGCGAGTACGTAGTGGGCTGAGGCTGCGACGGGGAAACGCTGTGCGACGGCTCTTGAGCAGGTACCGCAGCTGGCACTTGCTGATGTGTGACTACGTTGGCAGCGGAGTCTGGCTGCTGCTCATGCACGGAAGCGTGACGCGCTTGCTGCTGTAACACCGGAGGTGAGTCGCGCTGAAGCGTCAGTAAACCAGGGTAGTGACTTCTTTGACAGGCGGCTCAGTTTACTTTTGCAGGACAATGAACAATGAGTAGGTATTTTGACGGTTTTTGCTGGGTTCAAAGAATTTAGAAGTATTCCAGCATGCATAAGGATGGTATTTCAAAGCGTTAGGTGTAACTTACCGCTGTCTGTGGCGCCTGGTACGAAGTAGTCACGATTTGTCGTTGAACTTGATGCTGCTGTTGTTGTTGCTGATACGGTGAGCTCGTGTAAGTGGTTACCACCTGCCGCGGTTGCACGTGTGCCACATGCTGCTGCGGCTGCGTCATGGACGGATGCTGAACAGTCGAGGGCTGTTGTTGCTGCACAAGAACGACACGCTGCCCCGGCACAGCGACCGACGTGGTCTGTGAGGCACCCGGGCCGCTTCCAGGTCGAGACAGGTAGATCGTCTTCTGACCACCGGGTCTTAGCGGGCTCTGTGTCACGCCGCCAGACCCCACTCCTCCGCGGGGCGTCACGACCCGAAGGACTTGGCCGCGTGGGGCGCTGCTGGGTACGGTGCGGAGGACCTTCATCACCGGCTGACTGCTGCTGGTCACGGCCCTTCCGGCGGGAACGAGCTTCATGGGAGGGTGTGCCGTCGCAGTGCGAACGACGGCCCTACGAGGCGCCAGCTGTTGTTGTGTGGACCCTTGTGCACCTAAACTTGATGAATGTTCAAGTGTTTTTGAGCTTTATCAGCTACCTTCTTCACTCGGAGCTGAACTCGAACCGCAACGCTGCACTTGGAGAATGTAAGAGTCGGCATTGGGGACAGACGTCCAAGTCAAGTCCAGCGATGTCATGGTCGCTCGAACAAGCTGAATTTGGGCGGGCGCCGCAGGCGGCGACGTCTCGAGGAAGTACATGTCCTTGCAGCAGATTTGGGTGTTCCACGACTTGCGGTACCCGTCTCGACCAGACCATACGTAGATGCGTTGATTAATCACCACCGAGCAGTGACCGGCACGAGGTCGCGGCAGTGTGTCTACCGCTAAAAACTTGGCTGTGTTTAACGACCATTTTGTGAAACTTGCCATCAAGAGGCTCGGCGGGATGTTCCCACGTCAGAGTGTTCACGTTGAAGATGCCCAAAGTGTTCGTACATCTCCACTCGGGCTTCACGGTGTCGTACTGTTGCACGTCTTCTAGCGGCGCGGGTACCCACCCACCAAATATGTACATCCTATAACGCAATTGGAATCTCGGAAAATGGACGACACAAACCTATCTCCGACGAGGTTTGCCGTGTGCAGCGAGCGGGGCTCCGGAGGCACCCCATGAACGGTGGGACTGGTCCAGGTAAGCGAGAGAAGATCGAGGATCCACACGTCGCCTAGGCGACGTCCGCACATGCCGCCGTAGATGATCAGCTGGTTCGTCGTACCGTTTTCGACGATGACTGCGCTATGCGACTCTCGAGGGGTTGGTGATAGGCCGTGAGTCTAAAGCTTAAACTGAGCTCCAGTCAGCGATTCAAGCGTCCTACCTGCGGACAGACCCACTGGAGACCATTCGGTGCGTTCTTGAGGTCGACCACGTACAGGTCGTTGAGGTATCGCGTGACGACGCCTTCTGGTGTGCTCTCGTGTGTAAGCCCTCCGAAGACGTAGCTCATGCCATCCGAGCCGAGTGTAAACGAGTGACCGAGTCGGGGGCACGGGCCGGCTTGCCCCGAGCGGGGTGGGCGAGGACGTAGCTTGCGCCACTCCCAACGACTTGCTTGGAGCTCGTAGAGCTCGTTAGAGTACCTGAATGGTGCAAAAACGTTCGTGATCCACATTTTTTGTCTTGATTCAGCAAGGCGCTTACCTTCCGAATTCGATCATGCCGCCGAACACGTAAATATTGGTCTCGCGGCAAACGATTCCGTACGCAGCGCTGCCCGGTGGAATATCGCCTCGCACTTCGGGCACGTACCACGAGTTCGTTATTGTGTTGTAGACGTGTAGTTCATCGACGATTCCCTCGTTGCCACCTCCGAAGACGATCATGAGGTCACGAATGGCCACCGCCCTGTGTCCATGACGAGGTCTGCAAGACGTTGCTTTAGAACATGAATAAAGTGAAGCACACTCACTTCGGCGACGGACCCGTGGTACTGGTTACCCAGCGCCATTTCACAGGCGGAGCCGTGAAAGACTTCTGCTCCTGGTGATATGCGATGTCTTGTGTCTCCATTTCGACGGGATTAGTGGAAGACAAGCCGAATATTCATGAGGTGTTCGCGTTTGTGCCGCTAAAGTCGGGTTCAGCTAACGGAAATTGTACGTTCATCACTTCACCAAACAATGTTCGCGGTAGGGCCACGCTAGGCGAAAAAAAGCTGATTAGCAAGACAAACAGTTTCTCGTCTAAGTGACAAAAACTTCGCAGAAATATATTGTGAATTTTTCAAATGCATTTTTCTTGTCTATTGGCGTTGTCGGTTGCTCTACAAGCAGCTTGCGCTCCGCAACAAGCGGGATACGGTAGCGTCCTGAGAATCACGATTTGAACTGCAGTTAGAGTTCACGTAGTGACGGTCAAGAGTGAAAGTAACAAATGAGTAATAATACCACTTAAATTGCTGCTAGGGAGACCTTAACGTAGCCACATTTTCTTGACTCATTTAAGCACAACCTTTTGTGTATGAAAGGATTTATGAAGCGAGCATCTTTAATATTATGACTGCTTCATGCTACTACTGTCCATCGTAGCAGGAAAGGAACTTAGAACTCTGTAGGGCGTGTGGATGTTTTCAGTTATACCTTCACTAGAAGAAAGCAGCACGGACATCAGTTAGCAATTTTGTCTTTCATGCGTGCGGAACGCCTAAAGCAAGCGTAAAGTGAGAGAGCGAAAAAGAACGAACGACCATTCTACCAGCCATCGCATCCAGTCTCTCTTCTTCTGTGTCCGCCTTAGTAACTTTGACGAAGGTTTGTTTTTATAGGCCAGCAAGTAATAAGGACCGAGCGAGGATAATAAAACTTTCTGTCATTACGATCGTAGGTCTTGCCGCTTTGGCACCTTTTTAGGCTCATGCAATGGTTCACACATGCTCGGAATTTCTTTTCCAAATTCTTTCGCTTTCATATAAAGCTTGACGGACAATTAAAAAATGTTTGCAGTTTTCCGCATTCATTCAGATTGTAGCCTTGAGAAGACAGTGAAAGATGATATTGTTCTCCTTCTTAGTCGCTCAGAACGCAGTGTAATTCGTGCTGGCAGCACTTCTTGAATGGGAAAATAAGTTTCATAAGGCGTAGGCAGTGTTATATGTAATACACCCAAGCACTGTGTCGCTAACTTGCCGAAAGCTCTAGCGGATGCTCTAGCGGCGAAACTTGCACTGCCCTAGCGGCTGTAGCCACGACCGCGTTAGCTGTGACAAGTCCGAATGTCTTTCCTTTGGTTCGAGTAAGCAATCTGCACGTGCGCAGTTGGCACGCTGGCAAAATTGCGCCAGACAATCATTGACACTTCCCGTTCCGCGTGGTTATCAAAGCGGGAGAAAGGGTTTTTCTTAGCAGCCGTTGGGGTTATCAGCATCTCAGTTCTACCGGAAGAGGATTATTGGAGTCTCTGCCCACATTCCAGTGTGATTCTTATGGTGTTCTCACATCATTCTTCGCTGATGTTTATTGTGCTTATTAAGGAACATTTATCTGCTGCATTGGCGTTCGTGCCTGTGCCTTCTTTGTTTCCATGGCACCTTAAAGTCGTCAAAGTTTAGACGCTATCCCGAGAATGTCGGACCCCAGCTCGAGTGCGAACATCGGGGAGGCAAAAGTCAACCACATTGCGCTCAAATGGCACGTGGACTTCCAGGAAAAGCGGATCACCGGTCAAGTGACTCTGGATGTGGAGGCCACCAAGAATACCGACAAAATTGTACTTGCAATCTCATCACGTAGTGGTCTCTAACTGCAAACTGTATAGGTTCTCGATGGCAGGGACCTGATCCTGGAGAGCGTCGCGGTAGATGGCGCGCAGTCAAAGTTCGATGTTGAAAGCGCTGGTGTTCTGGGACAAGCGATTACCGTCCACACTGGGGCCTTGAAGGCCGGAGACAAAAGGTAGCGATATGCGTTGTCAGGATGTTAAGACTGAAAACCGGCTTTCAGGCAAGTACTGATAAAGTATTCGACTGGCCGCGCTGCAACGGCGCTTCAGTTCATCGACAAGGAGCTTACGGCGGACAAGAAGAAGCCCTACCTGTATAGCCAGTGTCAAGCCATCCATGCCCGCTCGATCGTACCTTGCATGGACTCGCCTGCCGTCAAGCAGACTTACGAGGCTGAAGTGAGTTACAAAATGTAGCGCATACTTGAAGCAATTGTTACCCTGTGAATCGCTTGCACCTACTCCATATAAGATGAATCGCTTGCACCTACTCCATATAAGAGCGACCTAATTCGTGTTAAGGTCCGTGTGCCGGAAGGAGTCGTATGTCTCTTGAGCGCGCTCTCCGAAGGAAGCAGCCAAGAAGACAACGGTGACACGACCTTCCGTTTCAAACAGCCCGTGCGGATCCCAAGGTTCGTGCAGGCAACGCATTGCTCCGACACACCTAGCTTTTCAGCTACCTTCTTGCTATTGTCGTCGGTGCCATGGAGAAGCGCGACATCAGCCCGCGTTGCGCCGTCTGGGCCGAGTCGTCGATCGTCGACAAAGCTCAGGCAAGGCTATTTTATTCTCGAGTTTTTCCACCAAAACTGAAAAGTGTTCCACCCGTCTAAAAACGGTTTTTCAGTGGGAGTTTGCGGACACGGAGAAGATGCTCAAAGCCGGCGAAGACCTCATGGGGGAATATATTTGGGGAAGGTAGGAAGGATGGCTTGTAACGACGTTCAAACAAGGTTAAGATACGACATGGTCGTCCTGCCTCCGACGTTCCCGTTCGGCGGCATGGAGAACCCGTGCCTTACGTTCGTCACGCCTACGCTCATTGCCGGAGACCGCTCTCTCACCAACGTCATCGCTCACGAAATTGCACACAGCTGGACCGGCAACACAGTCACGAACGCGACTTGGGAACATTTCTGGTAATAGCCGTGTTCCTAATACTCGTAATGACCGATGCTTTCAGGCTCAACGAGGGCTTCACCGTGTTCGTGGAGCGCAAGATCATGGGCCGCATTTACGGTGAACCATGTCGTCAGTTCGAGAACATCACCGGCTGGGAGGACCGTCTGGTTCCGACTATTCTCGAGACGTTCCACCCTCAGCACGAGTACACGAAGCTGATTCCGAACCTGAAGGGTGTCGATCCGGACGATGCCTTCTCGACCATTCCCTACGAGAAGGTGCTACGCTGATGGGCAATGGCAAAGAACCCCTTTTCTGTTTTAGGGGTCTGCGTTACTGCTGCACATCGAGCAACAGCTCGGCTCCAACGAACTTTTCGAGAAGTTCTTGCGCGACTACATTTCCAAGTTTGCGGGTCAGTCCATCGTAACCGAGGACTGGAAGAAGTTCCTCTACGACTTTGCTGTGGACAAGAAGACCGTGTTGGACACCATTGACTTCCGTTCTTGGCTTAACAACCCTGGCGTACCGCCAAACAAGCCGAAGTATGCCCAGTGCTACTTGACACCATTATTTTCCCTGTTCGTTTAGATACGATGAGAGCCTCGTGGAGCAGTGCAGGCAACTCGCGAAGATCTGGGCAACCGGTACTGATGACGCCATCGCACAGTTGTCAGCCGACCAGTTCGCTAAAATGGATTCCAACATGAAAGTGAAGGTGCTCGACTGCATTGAACAGGTATCTCAGTACTCAAGCAACATTTAAAAGTGTCGCATACATAGAGCCCCGCGTTGGCGCATCCGCGAGTGGAGGCCCTCGAGAAGAAGTACGCGCTGGCGACGACTCGCAACTGCGAGGTGCTTTTCTCGTGGATGCTCGTCGCGCTGAAAGCACACTGGTCGCCCATCATTCCGCAAGCCCTGAAGTTCGCTACCTCGCAGGGACGCATGAAGTACTGCAAGCCGATTTTCAGGCAAGTGTAGAAGTTGTGATAGGCAGCTTATTTTCCTGTTTCTTTCCAGGAAGCTGTTCGCATGGGATGCGAGTCGCGGACAGGCACTGGCTGCGTTCGAAGCGCACAAGCCGTTCATGCACCCGATCACGAAGCAGGTCATTCAAACGCTCGCCAAGTAGCCCGGCGGAACTCCAGCCAACCCTAACAGCCTGTAATGAAAACTTTCGTCTGTGATATAGTTGTTGGCGTAGCGGCATGTCATTGTTTCCTTAATAATTTCCGATAAAATGCCGGTTCTGGTAGGCATGACACAGATATTTTGCTGAGTTTCCTACTGAGTTGGAGGACAACCGAAAATTCGACTGGCGGGATGCATAAGCTAAGGCTGCTGCTGGAAATTACGAATAATGTACGAGCTGTTTAACCTCTTGAACTACCGACTTTGACGACTTCCCAACGGGCATCTACTCGAGCAAGTTTTCGCGTACGCGAAGGCTTTCTCTAGGTAAAGTTAGTTCAGTTGCTTAGATCCTAAACGTTATCATGCCATCCGCGTGGTGAACGAGTAGGACGGGAGACTTTATTCCTCACGGTATCGTACCGGTGAATGCAACATAGTAAACGGCCAAGTTAATGCCCAGGAACTTTCGATTATGTGAACAAGAAAAAGTGTAGCGGATGTAGTCGGGATCTGAAGCTTTCCCGAATTCGAATTAAAGCTTTTCTGAAGTCGCAAGGGTGTATAATTACGCGCAGGCGGCCAACAAATGAGACGAGACAGACATAGGTTGACAAGAAGATTGCTTGGCGTAAACCATTTTAAGGGGTGCCTAACGCATTACGAGGTCCTTCGGCTTTCTTCCTCTGCGAGCTTTCTTGGTCGGCACTAAAGGAACGACAGTAAGAAGCTAGGACTCCATGCGTGTTCCGTACCAGCGATAGCCTCCACTGCAGCCTTCGTCTCGGACTTGCGCACTCTGCCAGAAGCAGGTCTCCTTGCCGTCACTCGGTTCTGCGCCAAGGACGAAGCGGACGTGGAAGCTTGCTCCACGTCTACGAAGAGGTCGATACGCGACGGATCGTCTCCAACGTTCCGCGATGCCTTGCTGGAACGATGTTTGATGACCGATTCTCGAATGCGTTGTGCCGCCACGTCCAGCGCGTCGTAGTCGTCCGGCAACTCGTTGCTGTAGTCCGTATCGTCCTGCCTAAATCATCCTACTGTCGCATTGCGGCGACCGGTGCGAGAACGTACCGCGGGACCGTCGCTGACTGCTCCTGTCGAAGGCAATTCTCGCTGGCCCCATTTGTGCCAGCCACGTCCGGAATTCCCTCCATCATCACAGCGTTCCTAGCCTCAGTCGTCGATCCTACTTTGAAGCATTGACCCGTAGCGACGTTGCCGCTTTCCTCGCTAATACACGAGTATGGGGCGCTTGGAGGTGCGGATGGGTTTGGCGCAGTCGGACAAAGCTGGCTACCGCTGTTGGAAGATGCGGACGTATCGTCGACAATAGTCTCGTCCCATATAGCCTTCTCCCACTGAATGCTCTAGACGTTTAGCTAATACACCACATTCTGGATCAAATCCTATTATGTCACTCGTGCCAAATCGAGCATGCGCACATTGCACTCCTAGCGCATCCTTTGATAAATTACTTGGATCTCTTCAGACGGTGTGTCAGGCTCGGCAGTTCTTGCATCTGGAGAAAGGGCCGCGGCTGTTCTTGGCGGTTCTGACGGGTCCGGCTCATTGGAATGTAGCTGACCACAGCCGTTGTCGGACAATGTTAAGGTTGGCGGGGAAACCACCTCGTCCCAGACCGCCTCCTCCCACACGACGTCGTCACAGGCCGCCTCCTCCCACACCACATCGTCCCAGACAGCCTCCTCCCAAGGACAGTTGAGATCGTGTTGATTCTAAACATCACGGTCAGCCTACTTAATAAAACATTTAGACTGCCCAACAGCCGAATAGTAAGATAACTAGCACTGTGTGCGTTGCTCAATGTTACAGTCCGTTTGATTCATACCTCATGCTCAGCGCTCGGCGAGTCAGACACAACTGGCATGAGTTCGTTAACGTCCTCCGGCGTAGTCAGGTCCAGGTTACACACAGACGCGCCGACCGGGCACTCGCCTGGGCTGAAGGGAACGCTCGAATTCTAAGAAAGTTTGTAACCATGTTTGACCCGTTTCCGCTGGCCCTTATCTTCTTACCTCAGTAAGCGCTGTAGCCGGAACTTCCCAAAGAGCGCACGCCGAGAAGTTATGATCTGGCTCCAGCCAGTCGAAGACATCCACGCTTGGTTCGCAGTCGACAGCAGCATCCTAAACATTTCATCCTTGTTGCAAGCAAGAAGCCCTAGGGCTCATCCCTCCATACCTCGAGTGGATCGGCTGCGGTACGCATATCTCGAGCTCGAACCACTGACGCCTCCGCAAGCGACAGTCGATTGCCTAGCGAGCCTTTCATCGGGACAAGCCAAAGCTGCTGCAGCGTATTTGTCGTCATATCCTTAAGTGCCGCTTAAACGCTCGTTAATCGAATAAAAGTTTTTTGTACGCGCAAATAAAGCGACTATGCCTGACCCGAAGCCTAATTTATCATGCAGGTTCGTTGGCAATTCGCTAGTAACTGGCTTTGAAAAAAGGCTGTATAAGTTTTGAGCGTCGGTGGCAGCAACCAAGCAACTAACGAACACAAGAGCGCGACGGCGCAGTGAAACGCTCGGGTACGTTGCAAGAGACACGCAGCTCGCCTGACCCTTGACGATTGAAAGGTTTGTTGTTCAAAACATTGCATCGGGCAGTGTCCTCGGAGAAGGTCTTTTGCAAGCAACCGGACTCTGAGCCTTGTAAAATAAATGAATGCTCCGCAGCGTCCTGCATATTTTCCGACCCAGCAGTGATTCGATTATTCTTGTTAGCCGTAATGATAAGCAGCTAGAAGAACAAAGGCGTAGGCTTGGTGGAAACTCATAGAGTCGATGAGCTACCGATCAGGTACGATAGACATGGAACGCGACGAAAAATTAATGAACCTGCTTGAATTCAGCCGCATAGGGCTATGCTATCCAGAAACTTCGTCACGGACAGTAATCCACCTGCTCGTCCTAACTCCTAGGTTTGGCACGAAAATCGGGACGCTTATGTCACGGTATGCTTCGAAGTTTTGAAAAGTTGCCTCCTTGCTTAGAGGTACGGTAATCACTATGACTTAAAGCGCTGGTGTGATCGGCC
Source organism: Aphelenchus avenae (assembly GCA_020875895.1). Classification (NCBI taxonomy): domain Eukaryota; kingdom Metazoa; phylum Nematoda; class Chromadorea; order Rhabditida; family Aphelenchidae; genus Aphelenchus; species Aphelenchus avenae. The sequence goes on from JNEY01000004.1 coordinate 1,642,446, forward strand.
AAAAGTTTCTCATTTGCATGTTTTCTTAGTACAGTGCAGCCATGCCTACTAAGCGGTACCGCATCATGCGTACCAAGCAGTATCGCATGCACAAGCATGTCATCGCGTGAACAGGATCCGTCCAAATAGGAGTTAATCGTTTTGGTACGTGCTTGCATGTATGGGTCGGCACAGGACGTCCGGGCGTGACTGACTTAGAGCACAAGGAAGTGCTTTAAGTCGGCGCGAGCTAATGCAAGCATACTGACAAAACCTAACAGTATCAATGTTTCAAGCTTGAGCGTGCCAAGCTGTGAGCATACAGAAGCGTGCAGTCACACACATTAAGCTGTACCTTATGCAGATTACCAAGCGTAACACAGGAATAACTGAAGGTTCGACAAGGTACATACAGCATGACATGCTGACATCATGTGTGCTGTGGTTTCGACATATGTAGCTTAGACCAGACAATTGAAAAAAAACAGTTCAGTTGGGCAACATTTCTTGGGAAACCCCGCTACGTTCGCTTTAGTGCGCATGAGATAGACTAGCTGTGAATAAGGCTGTCAAACTATTCCGTCCCCATAACGTTTTCTTGTCGGAGATAGTGTTATAGAGAGACTTATGCATACCTAATAGCATAAGTCATCTCAATAGGCTGAACGGACTAAGCAGGATAGGATTTTGGGTTTTGAGGGTGCTAAGCCTAAGCGTAAGCCAAATCGGAACGGCCTATGCTTCAGCCTCGGCGTTGGGCTAAGCTCGAGCTGGCGGGCCTAAGCTCTAGAGCTGGCGGGACTCCGCTATAGAATCATGGGATTAAGCATGCCACAACAGGACTCGCTGTTTTAAGGACAGGAAGCGTGAGCTATTTTTTCTTTTTATGGGGACGGTGTTCTCCTGGTTGCGCACTTGTCGCGCACCGGCGAATCAAGGAATGTGAAGAATGCGTGTCGAATAAAGGACGTAGCATGGCCGCCGCAGACGATAACGAGACTTCAAGCCAGATATGTTTTGCGTGGTCCAATCCCGCCCAGCCATGGGTTCGTTACAAACTTTCTGGATGACCCTTACGTTGGTTCTTGCCGCCGTAAGGCATTTAACGCCTTGCTTGTGCTATCGATTCGACGCCTGAATGTGTAGGCGTTTCTACCGTATCTGTTCAGCCAAGGTTGGCTTTCGGCCAAACTTGATTACCTAATTCGAGAGTACTGCTGAAGCCCGTGGTCGGCTACAACATACCAGGCTTTCACGCGACGACGCCACTTACGCCATAACTGCCTACTACTACGGAAATCGGGAAGATGGCAGCAGGAACTTTATTACCCGACCAATTCCATTTACAGCTATGGTGCTTCTGCAATCCATCTGTTTCGCGGCACATTAAATTAGCGTTGTCATCCGTCACTGAGCTTCGATCACCGACTTGATCTCGTCCAAGCTTTCGGAAAGCAAACCGGCCATCTTCTTGGCATCACGCTGGCTCTAAATCGCGATCGATGTATTCCACCACGTTTTTCTAGCGTCTTACCTTGAACGAAGAAACCACGGCTCCCAGTTTTGACGGGACGACATTGTACGCAATTCCGTACCCGTCGGGAACGACTGGACCAAAAGCACCGAAGACTATGGTCTCGGTGGATAGCGTGGAGGTGGACAGCACGAAGTGTCCCATCCGCTTATAGATCTCGCTCTCGAAGAATGCCGGCGTCGGCTTTCCAAGGCGCTCGGCGGTTATCTTCAGGCCCAGCAAGTGTCTGTCGAAGCCCTTGCCTAAAGTATAGAGTACCAATCTTTTAACCGACCGTGCCACGCACCGATAGCGGCTTCTTTCGTCAGCTGACCATGGACATCGGAGCACTTCTTGATCAGCTCCTTCATCTGAGCGGTGTTCTTGCCGCCATCCGCGAACGCGAGGACAGCTTCACGCGTAGCGGTAGTTGCACTAAAACAGAGATTAACACGTGTCGTGTCGTCGCGCGTTTACCTGCGCACGCATTCCGTGCGTCCCTTGAGAAAGGCGGCCGTGCTGGCAGACTCATACGTTGGCACGAACTCCTTGTACTGTCGGTAGAAGGCCATTTGGATGGCCAGCTGCATCACCGAGTCCGGCGAGACCTTGCACTGCTTGATCGAGTCTCGGTTGAGACCAAAGTACTCCGTCAGTCCAAACTCCAGGCCTTGAGCGTGGTTGCGATGTGCTTGTTGTGCTTTTCGGATGCTTCCTCGGAGCGAGTCATCGAGGTTCCACTCTAAAATACACTGGTGTACCAATGCATTTAACGTTTCGCTTTGCATACCAAGCTTTTTCAAATGCTCCGTCAGGTTAATGTCAGCAGAGGGCTTAGTGTCGGCTCTGACAAAGCGATGCTTAACCGTGTCCAGCAGCGTCTCCTCCATGAGCCGGAGCACCGCGACTCCGTCGCCCCACGAATGCTCAAAGTTGATCGTCGCCTGTCCATTCTTGTCGACAATCAGCTGAAAGCACTTGTCGAACCAGCGGTTTCTGCCGTCGTCGCCGCACAAGAGACTGTCAATGAGACGGTAGTGCTCAGTGGTCTTCAGGTCGTCGAGGCAGAGCAAGAAGAGCGCATCATCCACCGCCTGTATAGACAGGTTGTTGATACGGTCCGAGACCAAGTCAGCACGAAGATCCGCCCACGTGTCACGGTCCAGCGTAGTCAACGATCCAACGCAGTGGTCGTCCGCGGCGGGCTTATCCGTCCCGCTCAGGATGTGCGCGAGGCACGCGTGAACGGTTTTGGGCGAGTGAAGTTTTCCTGTAGTGTTTCAGATTAATCCTGTTAAAAGCGAAAGTCAACCTCGGGCATCGAAGAGATCCACGGTGTAGAAGTTGCCGTTGTGCATCACGAGGAAGTGACGCGCGTCCTTGCAGTGGTGCAAGCGGTCTTTGCCCCGGTGCGGGATACGGTTGCCACCGAAAAGCGAGGCGTACTGGCTCATATCAAGCGGAAACGCCTTGAATGCAACCGCGCCAAACCAGCTGACACGACTCGGCAGAAGTCTAAAGTGGATGCCGGAAATTATGCTGACGGTTACTGGGTTGTTACTTGCAAACGCGTCGGAAGATCTTTGTGTCCGACTTCTTCGGATCCAAGTGGTACACCTCGGGAGCCAGCAAGTCAGCGTCCAAAGCACGCTTGAAGCGTCCGCAAGCGATGGCGAAGTTCGTTGCGCGAGTGAGCTAAAATTGACGACCAGTGAAAATATGTGGTCCCGCATTACCTGATCGTTGAAGTTCGGATCTGGGTCGGGCGCAAACATCATGAACGGGTTGTAGTTGATCGGAACGGGCACGCGTGACTTCAAGTACATTTCGAACCAAGGCTCCGATATGAAGGACGTGTCCGGGTGCGCATTGTCGTAGGCCTTGAGATGCTTCTGTAGCGCTTCAAAAACAACCTGGTGATGGAAGTGGCTACGGCTTCAGTTACCCGGTCCTTCACCCTCCAAGAACGCTTTCGTCAAGCCTTGAGCTTCGCGGAACTGCGTCTCCGACGAGATCGCCTTGACGGCTGCAAGGTAGCGCTCACAGGATTCCTCCAGCTTCGGAATCGGCAGACGACGAAGTGACTTCTGGAAGTGGTACGTGGGGATCTCGCTCTTGTGCAGGTACTGGTATTCATCCGTTTCCACCGCTGGTGTGGCACTGATTGAGCGCACGCTAAACCAAAACTTATCGCGCTGCTAATGTGAAGCACGAATTGGCATTACCTTATTCTGGCACCGGAGAAGCTTACTCGTTGCAAGATGGTCGTCGGCAGCATGCTGGTTTAAATACCCGTTCCTAATAGCTAAACAATGTCGAATTAGGCAATACAAGCTATTTCGTACTACTCCCGTTTGCGTCAGCACGAATTGGTTTATCTTTGTTGACGCGGCAGAGAAAATATAGCAAGATAGCTGTTTTTCATCGCTCGTATGTAATGCAAAGAACTGCGTACTTCGCCAAACGTTGCACTAGAAGTACATGCGAAAATGCTCACGCTGACCGCTGCGAAGCGGCTACCACAAACTACAAGATGTGAACCCAAGCCAAGCGACTGCACTGGTGGTTGTTGTGCGAAGCAAGGCGAGAGGGTTGGCAATATAGGGGAGACAAGCCGAGTGAAAAAAACTGGACGAAGACTATGTCTGGTCTATAGGCCTAGAGGTCTAATATGGGCTCCAATATGTTATTTAAGCATACGTCCGGCATCATTGCTACCAAAAGGCCTCGGCATAACAGACCATGTTCGTTTAGCCACCCCTGCATGTTACCTGATTACGTTCCTAAGAGAAATAACGTGCCGCGTATGTTCACGTCGTGCAGGGAAAGCTCTCCACGGAAGCACTAAGAGGACAGTCGCCGGTAATATCAAGAGAAGCTTGGGCGAAGTTTTAACTGACATTGTAAAATACAGCCGAACGAAACGTTCTGTCCACCAAATTGCACAAGTTCGTAGCTTGGGTAGCGCGTAGCGGTGACCTATTTGATCTACTAGCGCTTGTCGTCACATGGACGTTGGTCCCCTCTTCCGTATGAGTAGTCTTAAGCGTTAAATACAAGTTTACGCCTCATTTTCGCTTACATATACAAACTCTTGAACCTTTTGTCTTTTTCCAACAAAAAGTCTATGCTAACAAGCGCTTCTAACGGTCTTCCACCTGAAGACAAAACTGAGATCCCTTGCTGTGAAAACAATCCGACAACACAGATGAGGAACCATTTACTACTGCAGTACATCAGACTGACAAGTTGCTAACGGACGATCACGAAACAAGGAGCAGTTGAGTCAGTTGAAGTCGGCATGCAAAGCCCCATCACAAAATTGACCAGTGGGTTAAGAAAACGGTAAGACACGGTAGGAGGATGAGTACATGCTTCCAGGGTTTGGCTTCGGGAAGGGGTAATCTAGGCGCTGCTCTCTGACCAGGTGAACAAAAATCTAAACCTTGTGACCTTTTCATTAAGCGCTTAGCCTGGCCAAAATGCAGTTGTCGCAAAGACAAGAAACGACAGGATACATTAAAGCTATTATGGTCCAAAACATATGCAGACGTCCAAAACAGAAAGAAGGGGGATACGGCGGATGTAGAAGATCTTCAGTAAATTATGCACATCACCCAAATGTACACCCTGAGATCGGGAGGCGAGTAGCGGAATGTACATGGAGAGTGCCCCTGGCGCTTCGTTTAGGTGTCGTCCTTCATCTTCTCGTGACTGAAAACGATAATAAAACGGCATCCGCGGTGAGTCCATGAAGCTTACTAGAACTTGCGAGCTCGCTGCAGAGCGGCGTTCAAATCCTGGCCAGCACCGTTCTCCTTTGCTTCCGGATTGCACACGCCGATTACGCGCTCCAGAGGAAGCCACTGCCTGAAAGCTTTAAAGTAAGACACCCAGATACTTTCTGAACTCTGTACCATGAGTTGCGTGCAGTCCAGGAGTCGTCCCTGTCGAAAAGCACTACCAGAATCGAGGGAAGACTGGCAGGTCGCTGCTGCACAACCTTCGAGTAGAATTCGGGAACGACCTCGCCAATAGCGCCTTGCCATCCGATGTCCACCACGTGAGCGGGCATACGCTGGCCGTCACTGAGCGTCACCCAAATGATGTCGTCATGCACGTACTTCGCGCCATCGGGCTCTAAAAAAAGTCGAATGTGTAAACAGTTCGCAGAAGTTCTTGGTATTAGGTAGTTGAAAGAAGCTGCATGTGGATTGTACTGCGAACGATGCTTTCTAACCAGAGAAAGCGCGCTGTCTGACAACCGCAACTGCTTTCCCTTACTTCTGCACAGTTCACAGTGATTGGGTGCACTGTCAACCCGGCTTATTTCATAAGGGGAGACGCGGACTCCAAGCGGAATCGAACCTTCGAGTGCCACTTGTGGAGTCGCACTCTTGTCACTGCGCCATGTCGAACGAGACCTAACTCACCGATATCCGTAAACGAGTTTCGACCGGTGCTGGACAACGAGAGCCGCTTGGACTTCCTGCTTGGCACGATGCTGACGCTGAGGTCCTCGTCCGCACTGGTGAATCCGCCGGTGTCTGACGCGGACGACATCTCTGTGAGATCGCCCAGACGCGTAGTCGGCCGCAAGTGACGGAAGCTCTCTTTCAACGGCGACTTTGTACGACGCAGCCCGCGATGTGGCGTCGAAACTAGCGGTTGAGGTGGTGGAGACGGCCTAAGGGACCGACGCGCCATGGGGACAGGCGGTTGCGGGATCATGGCGGGCTTCGGCTTGTTCCGACGGGCGGTGGGAATTATCGGTACACTCGGGGTCTCCTTGGTCTCGATCCCATTCGTCTCGTGCTCGCCAAAGCCGAGAACTGGCAACCGGCTTTCTCTGCGTCCTTCGAGGTAGTTGCGGTAGGCGTGCCTAGCCGTAGGAAGTACTGATCAATACGGGTTCTTGCTAAACGTTAGGATTTACGGGCAATATTGATTGGCTTTGCTTACGCTTCTTCGCATCAGGTGTTGCGGAAGGAGGGTACGCTCTTTTACGTGCACTGCTCTGTGAAGGAGTCCCGTGGTCCGCGGATGGCCCGTCACTGGCAAGTTTGAGTGCCTTCTTCGGCTTCGCATAGGGCTCGAACGGCGCGTTACGAAGCTGATTCTTCTTCTTCGTCGAAGCGACCGAGGCGACAGCCTTGGTACTGCCCTCTGACTTCGTCCAGCCCTCGATGTTGGCAAGGTAGGTGTCCGCGCCGACGTAGAACTGCCCGTCCTTCTGCATGCTTGTGTTAGCCGCCGCCTTCGCGAACTTGCTAGCCTGAAAAGCTCAACGTATATTAAGCTGGGCAAGCTGGAATTACCGCGTTGATGCGCTCCAGCTCAGCTCGTGCCTGCTGCACGATGCGAGTGCCCATGCCTCTGAAGCGTTGTCCGTAGTCCCAGTAGTACTTGTTGTCCTTGTTGAACGTCGCGCAGTTCTCGACCATGAGCAAGAAGTCTGCGTTGAAGCCGTCCAAGCTCGTGTACTGCCCGGTATTGACCTTCTTCCGCATTGTTGAGAGGTCCATCGGCTTCTTAATGATGGCGCGGTAGCCGGGGACTGCTGCCTCAGAGACGGGCTCCAGAAACACCTGAAATCAGAAATGGTAACCTACTGCCGGCTGCTGTTGCTCTTCAATCATGTTCAGCAATTGCAAACGTCGAAGACTAGTCATGGCGTAAGCATGAAACGAGTTGGGGTTTTATGCTAGGTTGCTTTCGTACAAGCATCATCAACAGTGACCACACACAACTTCATATACATACCTTCTGATGGTCCTTCGCCACCATTTTGTCCAACGCTTCACGCATCAGCTCGCTCTCCGGTTTCATGGATCTCTCAAATGTGTCGCAGCAGCTGTAGATCTACAAGAAAGAGGCATCTATGGCATGATGCAACTCGCAAGCTTACATGCTCCTTCTTTATTTTCTCTCGCTTCTTGACCAGTTCAGAGAGCAGTCGCACTTTTTCCAGATTTCTTCTAAGCTGGAACAGCGTGTTGACCTCTGGCTGGAGGCTCGAGCCGTCCGCACCGCCTTCCGCAGAGAACTCGTTGACCTTCTTGACAGGAACCTTCTTTTGGTAAACCTGAGTATTCTCGCATTAGTGGAATGCGTACGGAAGTGATGCATTACTTGTAGGCGACGTATCAGCGGTACACCGCACCTCGCTCTGCGCTTCATGGCCCAGTAGTTGCGAACGTCCTCAACAGAGTCGAGCAAGAGCTTTTTGCGGATCTTGTCCAGTCTAGAATAACGCTATGAGACTTGCAGGTAGTTAAATGTAACAAACAACGCTGGCGTAAATAGACGCTTCCAGAAATCTTACACTGTCGGAGCTATCACAGGAACTAGTACGTTCGGAATGGCTCTTGACGTCGACGTTAGCATCTTGCGCGCATGCTTGATCTTGTCGCCGATCTTCTTCTTGGAGAGCACTTCGTTACCGCTGAAGGTAATCCCATTAGAGTCCTAACACTGTCAGACTGTTATACCTGACGCTGTGCTGGTGGCAGAAGACGAATCGGTTGATGACAATTTCCCCGCTTTTTGTTGTTTGCGGCTGCACTGTCATCTTCATGCCGGAAAACTGCGCACATGTCACGTGGAATGCTCGATAGCATGATCTCTGTAAGGGGTGAATGTGCACCGGAATTGCGCGGAACGGTCGGAAATTACCTTGCTGCACTGAACACACGCTCCCACCTTTTGCGAGCACACCAAACAGCGAAGCTTAGAGCGACGCTTTAGCGAAAATTCCACCCCATCGATGGGCTCCAGGAAGACGCCGTTTGCAAAGTGAACCTAAAGAGTACGTTGCGAAAACGCTTCGCTGAAGTTCAAAAGTACCTCGTTAAGCCACAAGGCGCACATGACATGCGCCCATTTCCCTTCCGAGGTCTGCTTGAAAGCGCCACCGGTGTAGGCGCATAGCGCGCATTGTACGGGCTCAGATGGCGAGAGCTGACATCGACGACACGCCCACTGACCTTCGGGGATGTACGGCACACCGTAGCACTCCTAAACACGTGCTGCGGTAAGCATGCAGTACTAAATAACCCCGAGCTAAGCTAGGTTGACGATAGAGCCCTCGCTCTCAACGTTGATAGCTTCTTCGTACCTGGTGCACCGCAATGTTGCACATGTCGCAGAAGATGATCTGATTGACGTTGCTGTCCTCGCGCTCGTGACAGATGCTGCAGGGCACGTCGTCCTCCACGGTTTGGTCGAGCTCCCTTGGGGCAGGTCCATTTTCAACGACCTGAAAATGCGTGGGTTCGTAGAATACTGCGCAGGTAATCGTGATACCTCAAAGTGCGATTCCTTCTCGAGAAGATCGATGGCCTCCTCGAAGAGCCGCTCGCTTATCTGAGTCTGCCCGTTCTTTTGACGTCGCTGGTTGGCCAACTTCAGCCATGTATGGTCCTGCAAGAAAGCACTTAATGTCGTCTTCAAATGCTTTATAGATGGAGGCCATAACCTGTGACCATTCGCATAAACGTGAAGTCGCTAAGAGGGCTCACAGCACGGACGCTAGGCTTACTTCCTCATCGATGTCATACTCGGTCGCATGCTGAGTTTGACACGCACTCCTTGCCGCTGTAACGGACGTAGGTGCTTGGTACTTGACGACGATTGTCCGGCTCATCCTCGTCCTCGATGACGATGAACTTCGCCACGGGCACCTCTACTTTCTCAGCATTCTAAAGAACAAGAATTCACCCAGGTTATGATCGCTAATGTGCAAAACTAGCACAAAAGTTGCGAAACAAACCTTGGAAGCACGAGGCGTTGACGGAGATTTCGCTGCCGGCGGGTCTGCGGTAAAGATCTCTCCCTTGGAATTGATGCGACATGTTTTGCCGTCGAGGTCTACCGGTACTATGTGCTCACTGCTATGCTTCATCTCATTGCGAGCGTCTATTATCCGTGTTCACAACTTGAAGTAGTAGTAAAAACGCTTTGACACTATGCCAGCGCATATAAGCCGCCCGGTCGTGGCGAAAGCAGGACACTTTCGCGCCTCTCATCGGTAATTGTTGTTGGCAACAGGATATTGAGTAATTGCCACAGTACCTTGCAATATTTTGTTGCAGCAAATACAAGGTCGTAAAACGGAACAAAGATAGCCATCAGTATCACCTTCACTAAGCTTAATGGCTAGACAGTAGGGCACGAATCCCTTGATTCTTTCACGCAGACGTCTTAAGGTTAGCGAAGCCTCGACCTCTGTGGGAATATACATGCACTTTCAGTCCAGATCTTCAACAAATCCGGTCGTGGTCCTTCAACAAATCCGGTCGTGGTCATAGTGATTCAGTTAAGACATTAAGCATTAAGCCTCAGCTTATAGACGGAGAAAGCTCGCAACCAGGCTCGGCAGTCCATAAATTCCAGCTAAAGATACAATACGCCTAGGTTGCCTCTGAGCAAGTTACCTTCGTAGACGGCTACAAGTACATTAGAATCCAAGCTGCAACAACTTATTTTGACCGAAAAGAGGCTTCCACAGACAAAGAGCAGTGAGGAGTTTATAGGAAAATAACTTAAGGCAGTACTGACAAAATACTGGAGCTTCGGCAAGCCCTAGATTTTCGTCGCATCGAGCGTTCCGTTGCTTGCTTGGAAGTCCTTCCAGCTCGTACCGTAGTTGTCGACTTTGATGCATGTTAGCAAGAAGTAGCAGTCGCCGCTCGCTCCTTGCATCAGCTAAAGCGACGTGTCATAACTTCAAAACTTAAGGGATGCGCGATGCATGTTCCATGCTGCAAAGCCATACCTGAAACTCAGCGCTGTCCGGATTAATCCGCGACGGGAACTGCTCAATTCTACAGAAGTAGTTCTGCTTCACCTCACTGCGCGCCTTCATCGCTCGCTGGTCATCGTAGACGTCCACCGAGCATACCTGCGTGGAAACTATTCTGCTTGCCGGTACTGCGCCGTGCTTACCAGTCCCGTATCCGTCAGCTTATACTCGACAAATTGCGCATTCGACGACAGCCGGAACGGGTCCGACGGTTTGCGGAATAGGTTCAGCAGCGACTTTAATAAGCTCCGACGACGTTTTAATCCAGGAACCTTGATGGTCAAAATAACTTTGCTTCCGGTATCACGAAGAACGGAGATCGTGGCCTCACGGGACGAGGACGATCCTTCACCGGACATCGTCCTGTGCAGTTACTGCTTGGCCTCTGAAAGTATCGCCGTTAACCAGACCGTCACAGTAAATATGGGTATGCGAGCCCGGTTAAATGACGTACACGAACGCACTATCGATTCAACGGCGCGGCAAGCTCTCGATTACCTAAGCGTTTCACCTGCACCCGAGCACGTAGGGATTGTCATGTCTGTGGCGCCGAGGCCAAGCCAAAAGGGTTTGCTAGGGCTCCCGTATGCGCAGGCTTTTGTTCCGCAGTCATTACCGCCCTCAACTGACGTAGGTATGTGGAAATGAAATGAAAATAAAGTGGTGACTCATCAACAGGATATTCGAGATCCTTACTGGGCCCAGCGAACCGCGACACGCAGTGAGCGTCACACGCGCGCTATACATACGGCGCGCCGCGTAAACGGGTGCCTAACGAGTAAACCTTGCTAAGCAAACACGCGGTCCCTTTCCCATACCTACGCTTGGTACGTATTTGTTCCTGTTCACCCGCCAATGCACCGTGGAAACCTGAAGAAGGCGTTCTCACCGCTGTTTAAGTGCGGAGTTCAAGTGAGAAACGCCGAGATTTCCGCAAGGGTTCTACGTCCATTTTGCGGTGAACCTAAGGTGGTCGCGTTTCCACAAGTAAAGAAAAGACAAAAACGAAGCGGACTAAGGGGAGGCGGCAATCGTAAACAAGTATGGGAACGAAGACATGCATTGTAGCGAGCGACGGACAACGCGGCCACGCATTATGTAACAGCATTCTGCAAACCGTCGACACGTTCAAACCTTAAGCCGCCATCGATATTCAGTGTCGATCAAAGCGGGAAACGTCGCTGCGAGAGAGACTTTCAACCGGCAGAAGCGTTTTCCAAACTAGAAAGCTAACGAATATATTAAGGGCGCTTACAATCTACCTAGTTCTAGCGTAATTTCACGATGGATGTCGGGAACAAGCGCTAGCCAAATCAAAAGCAAATATTTATTTTGGTTTCCCTGGAGGAAGGGGCAAGCGGGCTACGAAGGAAGGGTATTCCAAACTAACGGCTTAATTCATCTAGCGCAGGCAGACTCGCTAAGGGTATGGCGGGTAGGTATACTAGTATCTTTGCCTAGTACTAAGCAACTTGCTCATGTATGAGGATGAACTTTCCTGCCTCGTTCTGTGTCTGACGCAGTTTACTATGCTATCCGCTCTTCATGGCAGGGAAAGTCTGCCGTGTCCCCCCTCTCCGGCCAGGTAATGCGTTCCCTGCCCTGTCCGCCATGCCATGGAAAATCTTCCCTGCCTGATACCTCGGCCTGGGTTATGCGCTCCGCTACAAGTGACCGCTTTCGAACATGAACAGCTTTTCGTAGGCGCGCATGCTTACGATGACATCCGCAATACTGCTACACTGGCGCTTTATTGGCGTACCTCTTTCCTACCTCCCTGGCGCAACACAACCAAAGGTTGGTCGCGGTTTTCAGGCTACGGACTCATGTATATGCCAGCGCTCCTGCTCGTCCTGCATGCACATTGTACCTGTCACACCGGGTACGTATGTGCATGATGCCTGTAGACGCCCGAATTTAAAGTTGTATCCAAAGCTTCGTGCTATGCATTAGCACGAAGGCCATGTACATTCACACATGATGCCTAGTACGCGGATGCGGCACCGCGTCGAGTCCTGCATGCGTATAGAAGGACGACAGCATTACGTGCTGCATGCACTTTCCTACCAGGCCTTATATTCCGGAGTTGTACATCTGTCGTGCCAAATTTGAGCCAGAACATCGGCAAGTTTGAATCTTGGCAGATGACGAAACCAGTTTATTTTATGGTGATTCAGATCATCAGACCCTTCTTGCTAAATAGTTGGGAGGTGGACAAAGATAAGCTGGACTCATCCTAAGGTGTTCACTGAAGTAGGACTACCGACGCTGTACATCATCGTAAAAATGGAAAATCAGTCATTTCCAAAATGACAAATTTCTCTTCTGTACGCTAACATTGACAATGTCAAACATATAAGTGAGAAGAATAAAGAGGTTGACACTTAGGGAGTATGGGTCGAACAAACAAAGACGGCGATCTGTGCAGTACTGCCTGCATACCGGTCCAATCCGACAATGCGATTACGCCGCTGAAATTGTCGTTCCGGCTGTTGCACGAGGAACGATTGGGGTAAAACGAGGATTATAATTGGCCGAGAAGTGATGTGATTCACAACTCGCCAGCAACAGGTTGCCCACAGGAAAGGCTATAATGGAATCCGGGACGAGGAGTAAGATAAACTTGAGAAGTGCCTATCAAGAGCTGTCCGCCTCTACGACGGGCCCAGAAGCTTTCAGGCGCTAGCGGCGCATGATAACTTTCGGCAGGGTCCGCTCGCGAGGCAGCATTGCGGGTCGCCGCTCTCAACGTCCTTTGCTGTCAGCCGGGTAATGAGTCGGTTAAATTGAGGACAGACTCAATTTATATCGGAAGTTACGCAAGCCACTCCTAATTCATCACCGTTGGGAGGCTCCGTTCGCCGCAAGCGGCGCATGCGTCAGGGTGATAGGTCGGGTAAGAGGGTTTCTGTGCGAACAAGTCACAAGAGGTATAGAGTGCAGTCAAGTCGTGTTAGTCGGCCAAGTATACATGGAAACGTTATTGACTTTGCAATCTGTTAGGTATGCAACAAATTGCCCGATAATTGGTGAGCCACCGCTATCAAGCTCGCTGGGCTACGAGTTAGGAGGACCGAACCTTTCTTAGCACGTAGCTTGAAAGAACGGTCAAACAAATAAGTTTGCGTGCAATGAAGAAAGTTAGCCTAACGGAAATTCAGAACAGTGCATACACCAGGCAGGAAACCGAGGGCGAGTTAAAACGCAAAATTTGAGCACAATGCCGAGACTGTTCTAGGGTGAGGCTTCTTTGGACGTTCTGTAATTTAACGCGCAACGTGCCAATGGAAATACCGATATAGTGAACGCCTAGGACCCTACGGTTCAAAGTACTGTTCTTTCTACGGCCATGTACATTAAAATCGTAATTATAGGGCACCCGCAGGGCGACAGTCCATCTGTCACTGGAACGTACTGGCAGGGGTTACTCACGCAGCGATTAATAGCGGCGACGCGGCTCGCGGCTCGCGGAAAGGTATGGTAATTGCTGAAGGTTAACCGCATCACGCTCCGTTGTGCGTATGCGCGCGGTGAAACTTCAGTGCGGGCAGATCGGATGGTGAAATGAGCTCCCAGCGACGAGACCATTCCTCCACACATTGCGGAACTTCGAGGTCGTCTTCTCACACCAATTGGCACAATTATCGGGGCGCTCTGTTTGGACGCATTGGTGTAAGGTTTGGAGATCCACCAAGTGCAAACGTCCAGGCCCACACCAAACAATGCGTCCTGACAAATGTCTTGACTACCTGACAGCGCTCGCGCCTGGTGTAACAGCCGCACCACGGGCATTAAAATGGCCATTCCACCGTGTACGTTTTTTTGCGGATTAAAGATGAATCAGGGTGATTGGGCGTAACAGAACCTGTTTCCTACGTCGGCCGAAACGATTATTAAACGTCATCCGTAAACGATCTTCACAGTAGCGGTCCGAACAAATGGCAATAAGCTAACGAGCCTAGGACATGTTTCTGAAGAAGATACCTCACACAACATGAACCATACTCAGCGTGCCCCTCCAGCTGCATCGCTCTGCATGGAACTTTTTGCGCAAACCATTACTTGATAATGATTGCAAGAGAGACTATGCTACCGTCCTTACCCATATGCAAGCCCACCGGCTTATATTTTCGGAGGGTTCCGGAAGGTGGGCTTTTCTACTGGAGTAAGTGCGGTAAGTCCTGTCTATCTTTCTGCGACTCATTGTCCACGGATGTTTGCTGTACTAGCTATTAATGAGTGGTTTTTGAGGATTGGGTCAAGCGGCCTCGCGTTGGTTCAACCTCAGAGCAACGAAAAGTAAGTGTAAACTGCTCAGTTTACTCGTGAAGCAAAAGCTGGGTGGCCAACATGTATTTGACACTAGCGAGGTCTTTTCCCTTAAACGTTTTTTCCCGTGTTCCGGTTAGGATCCATTGAATTCGGAGTTCTTCTCCAGCCTCTCGGAGGCTGTTTGTTTTGGCGGTGAGAATTTCGTGTCGAGAACTCGGGAGTCGAGGTGCGCTCAAGCTCAGCACTAATCCGAGAACTCGATAAGTTCGGAACTACAAGTGTAGGCAAGCAAGTCCATTATACTGCTAAGCGCAAACAAAGAGTGCGAATCTATGCATTTCATCACAGGGGAGAGCCCAAGCACGCCTGCCAGTTGTCACAAAAGCGCTTGTTGCTAGGCGTGGCATAAGTAATAAGTTTGCGCGACTGACGGTGTAGATGGGCTAGCATGGCATAATATAAATTCACTTTGCAGACTGCCGCAATGAGATGACGCAAGAATGCTCTTCCGATGGCTATGCAGGCTGATCCGCGAGTACCCTCTAGCTGCCGTCGCCGCGCTATCCTTACTCTGGTCCGAATGGCTCGCACTAGAAGTTCGTAGTGTCTTCTGGGACTCACCTCGACGCCCGCAAAACTCCACGTGCATTCTCATCGTGTCGGACCCGCAGCTCATCGGCTACAACAATGAACCCTGGTGGATCGGGTGGCTATCACGATGGGATTCCGACAGGTGGCAAGAACGAGTTCCACCTGGTTCACTAGCTTTTCCTTTGCAGATACTTGCGGCGAGGATACGCCAAGGCAATGTCGGTAGTCGATCCGAACCTGGTGATCTTCATGGGCGATCTTCTCGACGAAGGCGTCGGCATGACAGAAGCACAGTTCATCGAGACCCGCTCGCGTTTTCAAAGCATTTTCCCAGCCTCGTCTGCTGATGTAAGTACCATCTTTAGATACTGAAAACAGAAAGATTTATGGCTTTCAAAACTTGTAGACAGTTCACATTCCCGGTGACAACGATATCGGAGGAGAAATGGAGCGCATCTATCCGAGCTTGGTCAACCGGTTCGCGCAGAACTTTCCGCTTTTCGTTGGGAACGCGTCACGTTACGCTAACTTCAACATTGCCGTCGTACGTCTGCGTTTTGGTGAAGCCGACAAATGCCTAGTTTAGATCAATGTTTTGGACGCGAACAACATGCAGCAAGCAGTTTCCGGAACAGGACTTCGCTTACTCCTAAGTCATCTGCCCGTCATGCGTACTTTCTCGCGTGCCACAAAAGAGGTGCGCGAACCTGAGCGCTCAAAAAATGATGCTTCGTTTAGGTTGTCGAGAACTACAGCCCAGATCTCATCCTTAGTGCACACGACCACGAAGTAGGTTCGATTT